>JAWZTD010031183.1:0-14754 GCA_035221335.1 Echites panduratus
GAAAAGAGAAGAATCTCCCACTAAGAAAATGAAAGAGTTGACAAGTGAGTTGAAAAATGAGAGAAAAGAAAAAGAAGAGCTTGAGAAAGAAAAAGAGATTGTGAGTGAAAAAGAAAGAGAGATTGAGAAAACCACGAGTACATATAAAGAGATCTTAATTTCTACTTCTAACATTGACAACTCTTTTTCCAATGTGTTTTTCCCAAATTTTCAGGAATGTGAGGATTAAACAAGCTGAAAGATGGCAAGGACAACATGGAGATAAGTAAGATGCTAAGATGGCATACTCCTATCTCCATATTTGGAAATAGATTGCTGAAACTTAAGCATGAAAAGTTGATATCTATGGTTGAGTGTGATTTTGTAAATGCTTTTGTTTCATTTGAGATAGTTGATCTTGTTAATTACTTCAAGCATGATAAACTCTTGGCTAGAATGAATAATTTGTGTGATTTTAAGAGTTTGTCAAAGGCTTTGAAAGATTTTGTGATTATTGAGGAATGCTTTATGAGTGAACATGTTTGTGAATATGTGCTTGATGTTTCAAAACAAATAGCATATGTTCAATTCTCTAAACTTGATGAGTCTTTATTTGATGGATATGTGTTGCTAATAATGAGATATGATAGTTATCAATTTCTAAAAATTGAATTTCATGGAATTGGAATAGAGTTATACTACTGTGGATCAAAATGCCTGAAATTCAAGGGAAAGAACAGATTTGATTTTTATATGACTAGACACTCAAAGTTAGTCTTAGATGACCAAGTTTTGTGGATTTTAGAAGTTACAATTCTTATTACAAACTTGATTTTTGATGTAAAAATTTTTTACATCTATCCTTAAGGTTAAAGTTTCTCAAATTTAGGCCAAATCCTAAAGAAGGTCTCAATGCGGAATCGAATTTAATTTAATTCATCAACAATTCAAGTTTGGAATAGATTGACCAAGAATTATGGAATAACCCTAACCAATCTACAAGTTTATAGAAACTCCTTACACCCCCAAACTAAAGTAGTAGTAAGCCTCTTAAGAAAGTCTCTCAAGAACCCTAAGAAGTTCTGTGCGAAACTCTCACAAAAGATCAATTTTGATATTGAATGAATGTATACTCATAAGAGAAAAGAATATCTCGTATTGAATAATGAATTGTCTAAAAGTTACAAAGAATAGATGTATTTATAGTCCAAGACTTATTCTAAACATTACCAAGTCATAGTAGGACTTTTATTAAAGTTATAGTAACTAACTACAATAATTAAAACTTAACGAAGTCATAATTGGACTTTTATTAACTTTAAAGTAACTAACTAAAACAATTAAAATCCAAACGAAATAGGAAAATGAAATAAAATCGGATTGGGAAACAAACTGTCCAATTTGGGTTTTTGTTTGCCTGAGGTCAGTTAGACCTTGTCAGGCGTCTGATGGAAGCTTTCTTCTACCGTTCCTTCACTATTTTCATGCCATTCCATCTTAGTTTCTTCAAGTATCATTCCTCCAACTTCATGACATGAATTTGAGCTTTCAATCAGTTCAATTATCGTCACATTACAAAACTTATTATCTTCATGAAATTCTTCGTTCTTTGATCTTCATATTAACTCTTCAAATAAGGCATCATCTTCAAGCTTTTCTTCCAAGTTGATCACCAATGCCTTCATGGTTTGCACACTTGAAACATTGATCCTCATAAGTTTTCAAGTGTCTACTTGGGATCATATCAAAACCCATCACGAGAGCCAGGATAATCACAACTTGTTGAACAAGAGGCAAGAAATACTATAGCCGAAGGTAAGCAAAACACAACCCTCTAGAAGTGATGTAGAAGAATCTAGAAATCCTTCGAATAGAGATAAAAGCATCAAGAAAGATTATGAGAAATCTTTTATCTTGCCACCTAAAAGAGAAAGAATCCCAGAGAGGAGAAGGTCGTAGGATAGGTCAAGATGGTCACTAAATCCCCTTTTATAAGTTGGATAAGGGAAGCTCCCCCAAATCCTGGCTTTGAGCTCACCACATTACCACTATACACGGGGAAAGGCAAGGCCTAAGACCACCTTTGTCCGTAGGAGTAGGCAATAGGAATTTCAACAAAAGTTGAGGCCGTAAAGTGCAAAGGCTTTGCCAGTACATTAGGAGATAAGGCCACTATTTGGTTCGCCAATTTGAAGCCAAAGTCAATTAGTAGCTGGTCATCTTTGGAAAGAATGTTTCTGGCCAGGTTCAGAATCTCTGGAGCATTAGCAAAGAGCCATGGAGATTAGTCCAAAATCAAAGAACACCATTTAGAAAGCCTGGAGACCTATATTAAAGAATTCAGAAAAAAATCTATGACGACATTAATAGGATAACCATGGAAGCGGCTATACACTCCTTCATACACTGAACCACTTCAACCTATCTTAAGACTAAGTTCCATATAAGACCACCTAAGTAGATTGTCGAGATGTTTGAGATGGCAGGAAAGTTTGCTACTTCCCAACAAGAAGGAAGTCATTTGGAGGATTGCAAGATGAGCAAGTAAAAACTTGTAGGCGAGATGGCTAGTAATAACCATCAAATCCCAACCAAGATAAGCGAGTAAAAACTTTTAACTCAAGCTTGGAAAAATCAAATAAGGTAATCTCCCCCAAAGGGATAGATAGAAGCTAGCCAACAAGATCCAAGACCTGGCCGACATAATAGAATCTCGCTAACAAGATCTAAGAGCTAGCCAAGAGGATAGAATCTCGCTGACAATAGCCAAGAGCTCGCCAACAGGATCCAAGAGAGACATGATAGAAGCTCGACCATGGGAATGATCTGTCCAACAGGATCAAAAAGTTCGTTGACAGGATAAGAGCTCTCCGACAAGGTAGAAGCTCAATGCCGACAAGATCTAAGAGTTCGATGACAGTATCGAAGCTCTGCGACAAGATCCAAGAGCTCGGCGACAGTATCAAAGATCTCACTAGGATCGAAAGCTCATCGACAGGATGAGAGCTCATCTACAGGATAAGACTCGCCAACAAGATCGAATTGCTTGTTGACAAGACCAAAGCCAA
Organism: Echites panduratus; assembly: GCA_035221335.1. Classification (NCBI taxonomy): domain Eukaryota; kingdom Viridiplantae; phylum Streptophyta; class Magnoliopsida; order Gentianales; family Apocynaceae; genus Echites; species Echites panduratus. Next base: position 3,048 of record JAWZTD010031183.1, read on the forward strand.
CAATTATATTGAGACAAACTCTAAGGAAGTACCTTCAGAGTTATCTAGCAACAAGCAATGGTCATTCATCGTGAATCAATAAAAAACTCCAAGTCAAACATGGAATGCTAGGCCAGTCCAGAGGATCGACTAGGGTAAAGGTTCTAGCTAGGCAGGAACCAAAAAACGATCATTCGTTGTGGATCAATAAAAACTCTTAATTTAAACTTGGAATGTTAGGCTTGGCTTATGGCTAGGCAAGGCTTCCGGATAAGCCAAAGGTTCTAGATAGAAAACAAGAAATCACAAACGATCATTTGTTGTGAATCTACAAAACTTCAAGTCAAACTTGGAGTACTCGGCTAGGCCAAAGGTTTCGGCTAAACCGAAGCCAAGAAATCACAAAAGATCATTTGTTGTGAATCTACAAAATTTAAAGTTAAACTTGAAGTACTTTGCCAAGACAGGGGATTCGGCTAAGCAAGAGGATTTACCAGGCCAGGGAAAGAGAAGCCATGTGGAGAATCCAATGAGATAAGGAATCTGACATTGAACAAAATATAATGTTTCATTGATGTGACACCACTGTTCATTCATGTGGTAAAAAAAACAAAATTAGATTGCAAAGTTAGGCCTCACTAGGGTAGAAATACCGCATCTCGTCAGTCTTGACAAAATGAGGCAGGGGGCTACTGAAAGGATGCAACCTTTTAGACTGTTATTTGCTTATGTCAAATTGTCAAGTGGGGCCAAATGTTTCTTTTTGGTTCATATGATGATAACAAAAAGGCTTTCACCAAAAAGAAGCTTTGAAAAAAGAAATCCAATTTAAACCAGGGACCAAGTTGGGGAAATCTCCCAAAAGATTACAAGAGCTCGCTAGATAGAGATGCTGGCTTATTGATCACGTTTCACAAGAAACCAACTAATCGCCATCCCGTAAGACAGCAAAATATAACAACAGAATATCCACGACATCCTATAGGGAATACCCACGTAAATACTTGAAACATGTCCGAATATTATTTCTTCTCACTCATTAAATATGAGTACAAACAAAGGGCGATTGGGTGGCCTACAAGATTAAAATCAGCACATTACTTACATGAAACAATACCTACTCAGTAGTACTAGAAAGACACTACCAACTCTGGGGATCATTTGGGGACACACTATAATAATGAAAATGTCACAACAAGCTATAAATAGAGAACCCTCTATCAAGAACTAGGTAAATCTTTTTCTTGCTCCATTCTTGCTCTAAAACTTCATTGAGCATTTCTTCTTACAAAACTCCTTTAACATGATCGTTGGAGCATTTTCCGTTCGAAAGTCTTGTAGGTTTGTATTTTGTTAGCTAGGAGTATTCATTCTTCAACAAACATTTTTGACCCATTCGAATCTCAGACTTTTTTTATATCATCATAAAGAATATATAAGAAATTCATGGGGTTCCACGAACAATTCGAATGGCTTTCCATTATTTCGTGGTCACGAAATTATTAATCTATATTGATAGCACTTTCATGCATAGAGTAAAAAGATACAGGAAAAGAGGCTCTCCTTGTCGAATCCCATGAGATGGTTTAAAGCTCCACAGCTTCGTTTGGTTCCTTAGAATGGAGAGATTAGTTGAGCTAATATAATTTAGGATAAAAGTTGATATATGTACCTTCAGAAAATCCCACAATGGGTAAAACGTGGTTAAGAAATGCCCATTCGAGGAGGTCATAGGCTTTTTCCAAATCAAGTTTAACAGTAGTCCATCATTTCTTACCTTTCTTATGTCTTATGTAGCAATTGAATTGGACCATTCAGATCAAATAATTCACCATTGTTGAGGGAGGGAAAACACAGATTAATACTAGGAATGAAGTTGTAGGATCTACAGTGTAGAGTGAGAAATAGAAATCCCTAACCATTGTCTGTAAAACTTGTGAGTCGTCCTTCAAAATTCCATTGCTATCCTTAAGCTTAAGAATTTTATTTCTAGCCCATTTTCGGAAGCAAACTTGTGGAAAAACGGTGTTTTGCTCTCCCTCAGTGAGTCAAGTAATTTGTGCCTGTTGCACCCAAAAGAGGTCTTCTTGTTTGATAAGCATGAAATATTCAGCTGTTAAATCCATCTCCTAGGACCTCAAAAATATTACCAAAGCTTGTTTTCCTCCATTCCTGTACTGCCAGGGCAAACTTCGCTATGGCTGTATTTAGATTCTCATCTGCAGAAGACCAACTTTGCTTCACCAATTCTTCAAATCCTGGTGTATTCAACCAGCTTGCTTCCATTTTGAAAGATGGTCACTGATTAACTGAAGTAGTTAACTCACTATTCAGAAATAAAGGGTGATGATCAAAATGTACCCTAGGCAGATGAGTGAATGATGCATAGGGAAACTTCGTACTCCATTTTTCGTTACAAAGCACCAGATCTAATCTTTCAGATATAAGAGTTCCATCCCGTTGTTTATTAGACCATATGAATGGGCAGCCTACAAAACCAAAATCTAATAGGCCATAGGAATTCATCATATATTACATGTCTTTTGCAGCTCTCAAGTTGATTTTGAGACCCCGTTCTTTTCTTTAGGACAAAGAACTTGATTGAAATCTAAATGTATCAGCCAGGACATGTAATAACCATACCCAATTGACCGAGATAATTCTAGAAATTCTTGCATTCAATTTTCTTAGGAGAGGCATATATAGCTGATAAAATCTATTGGATTCTCGACTCCTTACAGATAGCTACATTAAGGGACTGCTCATTACTATTAGCACATTAATATCTACCCTTCGATCATTCCATAAGAACTCAAATGCCTCCAGTAAAACCTACTTTTTCCACACAAAATATCTTTGTCATACTTGATCTTTGATTTAGATGCTCTTCAACTATGGACTCTAGGTTCTACAAGTATCAAAATTCATGGCTTGTTACAACTCAAAAGATTAAACAAGGCATGATAAAAGGAGTCCTTAGAGGCTCTTTTGCAATTCCATATCAGAATCCTCATAGATAAAATAAATTAATTAGGGAGTGATATTCGACTGACCACATCCATTTTAACATCTTGTATATCAAGTGCAGGGGACTGAATATTTTTTTGTTGTGGAGAATTAGTTTCCTTCCGAGATATATTATCCTCAAGGAAGGCAGTTGATTACAATGACCTAGTATTCTTTCCAGCCTCAACACAATCAAGTGGTCTCATGAGTTGGAGCTTAGTGAGTTGTATGTCTTGGGAAATTGGATTGCTATGAAGAGAGCTAGCCTTATTTGGAGCTTCACCTAGGTGATTCGGTGCAATAGGAAAAGCATCCACAATCATAACTTGATTTGTTGTCTTTTGTTGTTTAGATAAAGGAGCCAACACCTGTTTACCTCTATGGTTAGTGATTTTAATACTAGAAAGCCCACCTCTGACTCCAAAACCACTGCACTGAATAGAAGAGCTGCCTTGTGCATGGTTGCATTGGGTATCCTATCGAGCAGGTAAGGAACGGATTTTCTGTACCTGTTCCCGAAGAGTTTCCACATCAACCACACTATCTTCATCTCTTTTTGGTTCACTCATCTCATTGAGGATTGAGAAGCAGGATCCAGATGCCTTCCATGTTGCCTGTGATAAAGATTTGTTATATTTACCAAAAATGACACAGTTCCCTACCTTATCCTTTCCCGATAAATCTACTATTTTGGAAGATTTAAAAGGAGTTAGTTGTTAGGAAATAAGAATATCTCTATTTGAATATCTGATGTACATGATTTGTGTAATTTCCCTAATTTCACATTTTTTATCTCCTATAGTTTTAGGAACTCATTTACTATATATTAGAGATCTTCCCATGTAAGCATTGATATGAATATAAATTGTGAAATTCTTGAATTCAACTTGGTAACAGAGCAAGGTTAAAAACACTGTCTCTGAAATTGTCTAATCTGTAACAATGGCGGAAGGCTCTAAATCAACACCGACCCACATCCTTGTTCAATCTGAAGGTGTTTTTAATGCAAGTATAATACTTGATGAATCCAATTATGATGTATGGTCACAGCTAGTGGAAATGCACATTGCTGAAAGAGAAAAAATCTTTTTTTTTAGAGGGAAGAATGATATACATCCAGAGGTAGATCCAGGATATGAAGCATGGTATGTTGCAAATTAAAAGGTCAAGAGATGGCTTTTGATGATTATGAAACCAGAAATCATGAAGAGATATCTTAGGTTACCTATAGATCAAGGAATCTAGGAGGAGTTGTCTAGAGATTTCTATGATGGAAGTGACGAACTACAAGTATTTGCTTTGAATCAAAGGGCATTTGTTGCGAAACAGAGAAGCTGATCCCTAACGAAATATTATGGTGAATTGATTGAGATCTTTAGGGAATTGGATCATCGTGACAAGATTGGTATGAAGGATCCTAGAGATGTGGAGTTGTATTGAAAGTCTACTAAAAGGCCGAGAGTACATATCTTCTTGGCTGGATTAGATGATGATCATGAACAAGTCCGATGAGAGATTCTAAGAAAGGAAATTGTACCCACCTTGGAAGAGTGCTTTGCTCTGATAAGAAGGAAAACTCTGCAAAGTGCAACTCTCAAATGGAGACATCAATTGATCATGCTACCATCTTGATAGAAAGAACCACACAAAACAATTCAAGGGCTCCTAATAGATAATTACACATGTACTCAACGTAATAATTATGGCCACACCAAAGAACTTTGTGGACGCTGTTAGAGTTGTTGATGAAGGACAAACACATGAAAGCAAAGCATTGGTCACAACCATAGGTAGTTCATATTAAAGATGATAATTAGGTACCTGAAAATCTTGTGAATGAGCACAATGACATTGTGAACAAACATTATGAGAATGACGAGATCTCTATGAACTATGCCTTGATGGGAAAAAGATATGTCCGGTAGAAAATATGTGTAGACACTTATTTTGCTAATACTATTGGGCATAATATCATAAATGACAAAGAGGATCTAAAACCTATATCGATTGAGGCTGTAGATTAGGGATGATTGACTTAAGTGGAAAGAAGCTATAAATGCAGAGTTAAGCTTGTTAGCAAAACTAGAAGTTCTTGGAAAAAGTGATCCAAACACCAGTTAAGGTAACCCATGCTGGGTATAATTAGGTATTTATGCAAAAGAGAAAAGAGCAAAACAAAGTTGTTCGTCATAAGGCCTTGCTGGTGATGAGATTTCTTGTTCACACCAAAAGAAGAATTTCACCTAAGTTTGTCTGTGGTTAAATAGAGTGACCTATGAAATGAACTCTTGTCAACCATCCTTTTGATTTGGCAGACAAATCAATACCTTAACCAAAGGAACTAAAAGCCCTAGAGTAATTCTACAAGAACCCCAAAAAGGTCTTGGAAGAATCCCACAGAGACGAAAATCTATACATTCCAAAGAGGGTTGAAAGTTTTTTCACTCAAAGATAATTCTTCAAAATATAATGGAATGAAGTATTTATAGTTTTGAAATTTAGTTAACCTAATTTAGGTCTCACAAGAAGCATAAAATACTAAAACAACCCATAAAGTATGAGAAATGACAAGAAGAAACACATTTTAAACAAGTAGTCCGCCAGTTTTCTTAGTCTCAACCAGCCACTGTGAGGGAATTGGTGCCAGCGCTGGTCCCTCTCAGTTTCTTCCCCTTGCAGAGTGGTTGTTACTATTCAAGAACTGAGGCTGACCGACGCCAGCACCAACTCCGGTTCGAGGGCCGGGTCCTCCTCCACCTTCTTGTTTTTCCATTTGATCGTTGTGTGCATCATTCTTGCTTGCTTCAAGGTTTCTTTCAAGTGTTCTTCAAGGATCTTAGGCTGGTATTTTTGACAAGAAAATGCCCCTTTAAAACCTTCAAACATGGATACTTTCCACATCTTCTTCATACCACCTTCTTCAAAATCGAGGCGTTTGAAAGATGGCTTCAAAATCAGGTCGTTCTTCCTTCCTTTGGAGATGTGCCACAAAATCCTTCTTCATTTTAGATGCTCGTGCATTCATGATCGGTCCGTAAGGCACTGATAAAGCTTGGTCTCCATCATCCACTCCTCCTCGAAATGATTTGTCCTTGAATCTTAGCCATCTACATCAAAAGGGGATAAATCACTCAGTTTAAAAGTAGATCTAACGTTATACTTACCTTGGAAGTTGACTTTGTAAGCCTTATCATTGATCTTCTCAAAGATTTGAAATGGTCCATCTCCTATTGAGTTGAGCTTTGTCTTTTGTGGTTAAGGAAATCTCTTATTGCTCAAGTGAAGCCATACCCAATCTCCAACCTCGAAAGTTACCTTCCTTTTTTCTTTGTTATGATATTGGGCACTTCTTTGGTTTGTAGCTGAATATTTTCTCTCGCTTTGGCATGCAATTGCTGGACCAATTCTTCCTTCTTCTTCCCATCTATGCTTTGCAACTCATTCAATGGCAGAAAGGTTAAATCTAGAGAAGTTAAAGAATTGAAACCATACAACAACTCAAAACGAGAAAAGTCAGTAGAAGAATGTTCACAATGATTATATGAAAATTCAATAAATGGCATGCAGTCTTCCCAAGACTTTAGATTTCTTTTGATTATGGCCCTCAACATTGTTCCTAAAGTCTTATTAACTACCTCTGTTAGGCCATCCTTTTGGGGATGACATGTGGTTGAAAAAAACTGTTTGGTACCTAACCTTCCCCACAACACCATCCAAAAGTGACTTAGAAACTTGGTGTTCCTATCTCTCACAATTGTTCTAGGAATGCCATGTAGTCTAACTACCTAATTGAAAAAAATATTTGCAACATTTGAGTCACTATCAACCTTAGAGCATTCAATGAAATGTGTCATTTTAGATAGTCTATCCACTACCATAAGAATGAAATTTTTACCCCTCCTAGTTCTAGGCAAACCAAGCACAAAATCTATATATACATCCTCCCAAGGAGCACTAGGAATAGCTAAAAGCATGTATAATCCATGTGGTTTAAGACTATATTTGGCCTTTTCACATACCCTAATCACATTCTTTTTCATGTGTGGCCAATAAAAATGCTCCTTCAAACCTGCCAAGGTCTTAGTTATACCAAAATTCCCTATTAATCCACCACCATGGTTTTCCAAGACAAGTAATTTTCGCAATGAGCAATTAGGTATTCACAATTTATAATTCCCTAAATAGGTATCCATCATGCAAATAGAATTTATCACAAGCACCCTTCTCACGAACAACATACATGCTTTTAAAGTCATTATCATCTTTATACAATTACTTTAAAAACTCAAATCCTAATAATCTAGTGCTAAGGATTGAAAGCAATGTGTATCTTCACAAGAGTGCATTCACTACCACTTTCTCCTTACCTTGCATGTATTTGATTATGCCATTTGGTGTGTTGTTTGCTCAATTTTTGTTACCTCTTTAGATCCTTCAGTGATTCATGATCTGAGAGGGTAACGAACTTCTTTTGCCAAAGATAGTGTTGCCAATGCTTCAAGGACCTAACCAAAGAGAAAAGTTCTTTATCATAGGTGGAATAATTTAAAGTAAACCCATTCAAATTTTCACTAAAATAAGGTATGGGCTTCCCTTCTTATGTAAGAACGGCTCCCATTCCCACCGCGGAGGCATCACATTCAATCTCAAAGACTTTGGAAAAATCGGGGAGAGTAAGGATAAGGGTATAAACAATCCTAGATTTCAACAATTTAAATGTCTCCTTTTGTTCTTTATCCCACCTAAATTTGGCCTTCACCTTTATGATTTTGTAAGGGGGGTTGCAATAGTTCTAAAATTCGGGACGAACCTTTGATAAAAAGATGCCAACCCATGGAAACTTTTTACCTTAGCTGAGCTCTTAGATATAGGCTAATCCTCAATTGCTTTGATTTTCTCTTCATCCACATGAATGCCATCAGGGGTAATAATGTAACCAAGAAATTGACTTTAGGCAAACAAAAAAAACCTTTTCAAATTAACAAATAATTGTTCCCTCCTAAGTATTTCAAACAAAATTCTCAAATGTTCAACATGTGTATCAATGATCTTGCATACACCAATATATCATCAAAGTAGACTACAACAAATTTACCAATGCAGTCTAGGTATATGATTCATTAGCCTCATCAATGTGTTTGGTGCATTTGTGAGTCCGAAAGGCATTACCAACCATTCATATAAACTGTGCTTAGTTTTGAATGAGGTTTTCCATTCATCTCTTTTCATTCTTATTTGATTTTACTCTCTTTTCGATTCTATTTTGGTAAAGCATTCACTTCCACTTAACTCATCTAGCATGTCATCTAGCCTAGGAATGGGAAAGTTGTACTTTAAGTGATTTTGTTGATGGCTAGGCAATCCACGCACATTCACCATGTCCTTCGGATTTGTGTGATATGTGGCCTTGTTTGGGAGAGAAGTACCCCAGAATGAAATCGATTTGATATTCAATTCCTCGTAGTGGTGGTAGTCCCTTTGGAAGCTCTTTCGGAAAGACATCTTCAAATTCCTACAAGTGTGAACTAACAACACTAGGACAAGAAGTGTTAGAATGATTAGGAATAGTAGTCAAAGAATGTTTATATATTGTCAATGCCATTAGTCTCACACCGTCACAAGCACTCTTTAACTTTCTTGTTTTTGCACAAAAACTCACTTTTTTTCACTCTTGTCTTTCCCCTCTTTCTATTTTTCCTCCTGTTCATTTCTCTCTTTCTCAATTTTTCCTCTCTTGCTTTTCTCTTTCTCTCTTATTTTCACACCACTCCTCTCGACTCTCCTTTTCCTCTCATTCTCTTTTCTTTTTTTTCTTCATAATAATCTTTCATTCTCTCTAGGAGTGTCTTTTGGTCCACATAATTTTCTTTCCTTTATGGTTGAGAGTGTATTTGTTTTTGAATCCATCAAAAGTGACTTTCCTATCATATTTCCAACGTCTCCCAGGTAGCAATGCATTGCTTGCATGGGGATCACTTCACATAGCACCTCATCACTATATTTCATTAGTTAGAAATTAATCCTCACTTGTTTTCCCGCCTTGACTTCTCCACAGTCATTCAACCATTGCCATTTATAAGGGTTTACGTGGTCAATGCAAGGTACTTTCCATCGATCCACCATGTATTTGCAAGCTTCGTTCACAAAACTTCCACTATCAACTATCAAACTACATAGATTTCCTTGGATCATACATCTAGAATGAAACATGTTCTCCCTTTGCACATCTTCCTCTTCTTTTGTTTGGTTCATAATACTCTCCTAATAGCTATTTTCAATTGTCCTCCCATAATTCCATCATTAGGGCCATTACCCTCTTCTTCATTATCACCACAAAGTTCCCCCTTTTCATCTTCACTACATGACACCACAACTCAACTTTCAATAGTAATAATCTTTTTGTTTATGCATTCATTAGCATAGTGTCCAAAACCTTGACATTTAAAATATTTAACATCTCTATCTCTAGGAGGATGAAGTGGTTATCTTTGTCCCCTAGTGGACCCTTACTGTCCATAATATTAGGCTTGGTTGTTTCTTCTTTGGCGGGTGTCTTTGCCACTCCTTATTATCTCATTGGCCATGAATTGGAAACTTTAGTATACTGGGGTTGTCATAGCTTGATGCAGCACAAGGTTTCCTATAATGTGACCTTCTATTCTTGACTTGTTTTTCGATCATGATGGCCTTGTGCACCATTTCTTCGAAGTCTTCATACTGCTGCAATTCTAGCATGTCTCCAATCTTCTTGTTCAAGCCATGTAACAATCTTGTTATGGTAGCTTCGGGCTCCTCTCCCACAAGGTTACTTCTAATCATAGCCATCTCCGTTTCTTTGTAATAGGCATCTACACTCTTGGTTCCTTGTGTTATAGTTTGTAACCTGCGATGAAGATCCCTTTGGGAGTGTTTTGGTACAAATCTCTTCCTCAATTGTCTCTTCATCCGTTCCCAAGTTTCAATTCATTGTGTCTCTTGTCTTCTTCTTGCTATCATTGAGTAATCCCACCACACAATGGCATAGTTCGTGAAGCCCACTATGTAGGGATGGCAATGAAGCAGGTCATGGCAAGTTTTTAAAAACCCAGACCTGCCCTGTTCTATTCTTATTAGACCCATCTTGTCTCATTTTGACCTGTTCTATTGTTTCATGGGTGGATTAATTTGACCTGTTTTTGTCAACCTGTGGCCCGACCCGTGAGCAGACCCGTTTTTAATAAAAAATTATAAATGCAAATTAATATACAACAAAAATACCAAAAAAAAACTAAAATCTAAGAATAATTATAACCCATGAAATCTATACTTAAATAAAATTACAATTTAAATACATTTAAATGCAAATCCAATTAATAAAAATACATCAAAGCCATGCTTTAAGAATCCAAATCCAAAATAGTACATATTCAATTCATCAATATAGAAGAACTTTAATTAAACATCATATTTGAATTTGATCCTTCTTCCAAGCCTTCTTCTCCTAGCAACCTTCCGGCAATAACAAAATATGTAAAATATAAAAATCACATTTAATATGAAGAATAGAAAGAAAAGTAATTCAATATAACGTACCATTACTCGTCATTCTCTTCATCTAAATCGTAAAAAATTGTACCATATGAATTGTTGCACAATGCTGATTGATCTTGCATTTGTGAAAAATAAACAATAATCAGTAATAAATATTAATATAAAATTATTGACATAATAATAAACTATTACCTTTCTTTGAATCAGATAATAACCAACTTTGTGTACACATCAATGCCTCTATAGTTTTCGAGTGAAGTCTACTACGATGAGGACCAATAATCCTTCCACTTATACTGAAAGCAGACTATGAAGCCACTGTAGAAACAAGAATAGCTAAGATGTCTTTTGCAACTTGGTGTAACATTTTATATTTAAGCTGATTTGACTTCTACCAAGATTAGATATCAAATTCAGAAACTCATGGTAAAGCATCCTCTTCCAAATAGTGATCCAACTCCGACCTCAAAGCCTTTCTTTTCGAAGAAGCATAATGTTCAAACTCAAGACCAAAGTCTGATGACAATTCAGCAACACCACCAACATTCACATCCTCTAAATAACTCAATAAATAATATGGAATTGGACTTGTAGGTTGTGACCCTTCTTCATCCATGAATATACACTACACTTTAAAAAAAAAACAAAATAAAACAAATTATAAACAAAATAGAACCCTCAAAGAACCAAAAAATAAAAAATCAACTCAAGAACAGAACAAATTCAAGTAACATAATAGAACCCCTAAATCAAAAATTCAACTCAAGAAAAAAGTCAAATGTATAGATGTCAGTAGCAAGGAAAATATACAGGAGAAAAGAAGTAAAGAAAAAAAGAAAAAAAAGAAACCAAACAGTAATTGACTTTGGAACCTTTAAGTTGCCTAGTCGAATTTGTATGTGTTTTTGTTTGAAATTATTGAGGCATATATAATTTTTTTTTTGTATCATTGGTTTTGAAGGAGAATATAGTAAATTTGTTGGTTTGGTTTTGTTGTGTGGTGTAGTACTGCCGGTCTTCTTAAGTCTCAATTACATAATATATAATAATTTTTAATGATAGCAAAAGCTCTGCAATTGTGATTGATATAACACCATGGCTATGCCTAATTTCATCATATACCAAAAAAGAACTAAAAAGTATGATACAATTGCTTACGAATTACAACAAAGCTTCTCCTCCATTTGAGTTC
>JAWZTD010031330.1:0-14718 GCA_035221335.1 Echites panduratus
ACACCTCAATCGCTACAATTCCCTCATGACCTTTTATGATCCTAATGATGTGTTGCTTTGTCGAACATTCTCTACAATGCTGACAGGCAAAGCTCTGGACTGGTGCTCCACATTACCACCCAACTCAATTAATTCCTTTGATCGTTTTAAGGAATTATTTCGCAATCAATATGCTGGCAATATCGTCAAGCTTCGCCATCAGTCCCTTCGTCTGAATCTCTGTCAAAGAAAGGACGAATCCCTAAATGATTACTGGAACAGGTTTAACACTGAAGCTCAAACAGTTGTTAATTGCATGGAACCTGTTTATGTAGAAGCTTTTTGTAATGGTCTCAAGCCTGACCGAAACCATGACAAGATCTATGCCAATCCCCATTGGATAAGCTCTGAGTTGATGCATAAAGTATGCAATCTCATTCGCATCGAGTCTTCCTCAACTTAAAAAAAAAAATACTCGACAGGAGGAATTAGAAGCTTTTGCTAAACACATAGTTGATAGTCGTTCCTTCAAAAAAGGTCGGTTCAACAATTTTTCCACTCCAAATTCTTCCATATCACCTATATATCTGAATGGCACATATAATCCAAAAACAACTTTGACCGATCCTCCTACTGTTAAGGCCGATCGTCCCATTTCATCATCTCCTACTCCTTTTCCTCATCATAAATCCTACAACAAAAAAACACAAGATTCACTTCCACCATCATCCAAAGGACGATCCTCATCTAGTGGGTATCCTCCTAAACCTCATCCCAATTTCACCCCTCTCAATGCACCACCTACAATATTTTTCAACAAGTCCATGATCGAGGGATTTTGAATCCTCCACATCCAATTCAATCTCCCTTGGAGAAACTTGACCATAGCCGATATTGCATGTTTCATAAAGATCTTGGTCACACAACAGACGAATGATTCTAGCTGAAAAAATTGAATTTGCCATCCAATGTGGACAATTGAAACAATATATTGGCCACATTAAAGCAAAGCATCCTCCTTCAGCTCCTTCTTCTACCCAACGTTCCCCCAAAGTAATTGATGTTATCACTGGTGTCCAATCAACCATGGCAGTCCAACCAAACAAGAAATTGAAGACTGAAGCTTCCAAGATTATTAGTGACGATGTTACTTTGGTCATTTCCTTGCTCATCTCTAATTGCCTTGTCAAACGAATCTTGGTAGATACTGGCAGCTCAGCCAGCATTTTGCATTATGAAACTTATGCAAAGATGGGTTTGAATGATGAAGACATCAAAACTTCTCGCATCCCTTAGGTTGGATTCTCTGGAGATACTGTGTATGCACTTAGCACATGTACTTTACTTGTCCAGTGGGGAACCCCTCCTCACTCGGTGACACAAAAAACGGAATTCATCATGGTTGATTCTCATTCCAGTTATAATATAATTTGGGGACGCCCTGGATTAAACTTGATGCAAGCTCAGGTCAGCACATTTGCTAATAAACTTGTTATTCAAAATTCCACTGGATCCATTGAAATCATTGGGGACATTCAAGTTGCCCACACTTGCTACAAGATGGAAGTTGCTAAGGCTCAACCAGATCCTAAGATGAAACAACCGGTCGTACAACCTTTGGCCGATTCTCCCGAGACTGACATACGGATTACTCCATTCGATGATTTAGAAGAATTTCATGTCTCTGCTCAATATCTAGAAAGAGTACTCACCATCGGCCGAAGTTTACCGGTTCGTCTCAAACATGCCCTTCTGGATCTTCTTGCTAAATATCAACACATTTTCACTTGGTCAACCAGAGATTTGGGAGTAGTCCCCAGAAACTTTGCTGAACATCGCTTGGGCATCCCGTGTAACTACCCTTCGGTAATCCAGAAGTGCTGATTCTTTTCCACTGAAAAGCAAAACAAGATGAAGTTTTTAATTTGTTGCAAGCTGGGATCATCCGCCGAGTTCAGTTTCCTAAGTGGGTAGCCAATCCGGTGGTTATACCCAAACCAGACGGTTCCTGGAGGATGTGTATTGATTTCACTTCTTTGAATCGAGCCATCCCGAAGAAGCCTTTTCCCGTGCCCCGAACAAATCATATAGTAGATGCTACCTCTGGATACTCCCTTCTTTCTTTTCTTTATGCAAACAAAGGATATCATCAGATCCAAATGGCAATTGAAGATGAAGATAAAACTTCTTTCACTACTTCTAAAGGTTTATTTTGTTACACAAGGATGCCATTTGGTCTCAAAAATGCAGGTGCTGATTTTCAAGATATGGTCAATGACATGTTTGCACCACAACATGGACGAAATGTAGAAGCTTATGTTGAAGATATCCTTATCAAGTCGAGGATGCAGGACAATTTTTTGTCTGATCTTGCGGAATCTTTCCAAACAATGTGCAAATTTGGACTCAAGATGAACCCAAAAAAATGTTCCTTTGGAGTTGAAGCTGGCAAATTTTTGGGCTATATGGTATCTCGTCGAGGCATTGAAGCAAATCTTTCCAAAATACAACGGTTGGCTGGAATTATAGCTGCTTCAAACATTAAAGAAAAATCCTTGCCATTTTACCAGGTATTCAAAAATTCAAACCATTTTCAATGGACTTTAACTTGTGAAGATGCTTTTCAAAAGCTTAAAATTGCACTAGGATCTCCACCGATTCTAGTCTCACCTACAAATGGTGAAATTCTCCAGTTATACATTTCAATCTCACAATCTACAATAAGTTCGGTTTTATGTGCCTTACGAGGTTTAAACATAAAACCAACTTATTACGTGAGTCATGTTCTACAAGGTCCCGAGTCCCGATACTCATCCTTGGAAAAACATGTTTTAGCTTTAGTTATAACTGCTAGAAAATTAAAACCCTATTTTCAATTACATACGATTCATTTACTAACAAATGCCCCTATTTGGCAAATTTTACACAAGCCGAATATCGCCGGTCACTATCGAACTTTCGGAGTTTGATATCCAATACCTTCTTCGAAAAACCATAAATTTCAAATACTAGCCGATTTCATTTTGGAATGTAATTTACCACGATCATCCCAAAATTCACTGTTACCTGATACAACAATTCCCGTTTTGCAGGATTGTTGGATCTTGAACACAGATGGATCGTCTAAAGGTGCTGGTTTCATTTTACTCAGCCTTGAAGGTACTAGATTCACATAGGCTTTAAAATATGATTTTCCAATTAGCAGTAATGAATTCGAGTACGAAACCTTTTTGGCAGGTCTTCGAGTGGCAGAAAGTCTTCACTTGAAAATTTTAATTATACGAACAGATTCACAACTTCTTGTCAGACATGTTAATGGTGAGTATGAAGCAAGGGAAGATAACATGCAAAAATATCTTGCCATTGTTCATAAACACCTTCCTAATTTTGCGTATTTACGAGTTGAGCATATTCCTTGCTCACAAAATTCTGAAGCTGATTTTTTATCCAAAGTTCAATCTGGAACTTATCTAGATGGTTTTTGGATTGAACCTTTACAAAAAAAAGCCATTGATTCTATTTCTATTTTTTCAACCGATGCTGCTTCATCCTGGATGACTCCTATTTTTCAGTACATAACCGATTTTACTTTACCAGAAGACAAAATAAAAGCACACAAAATTCAAACTTCTTCATCACTGTATGTTATTATGAACAATCAATTATACCGCAGAGCATTTTCTT
The DNA here is from genome assembly GCA_035221335.1 of Echites panduratus. Taxonomy (NCBI): domain Eukaryota; kingdom Viridiplantae; phylum Streptophyta; class Magnoliopsida; order Gentianales; family Apocynaceae; genus Echites; species Echites panduratus. The sequence continues at coordinate 3,664 of JAWZTD010031330.1, forward strand.
GTGTGCAGGTTATTTTTAGCCTACTATGGATCAGGATTTCCAACAGTTTGTTAAAACTTGTAAAAAATGTCAATTGCATGACAATGTTCATCATCTTCCCCAGACAGAACTCCATTCCATGACTTGCCCTATTCCCTTTTCTCAATGGGGAATGGACCTTTTAGGCCCATTTCCCAAAGCATCGGGTGGTCGTGAATTTTTGGTTGTGGCAATTGATCATTTCACCAAATGGATCGAAGCTCGTCCATTGGCTTCCATTACTTCTAAAAAGGTAAAAGATTTCTTTTGGGAAGAAGTAATTACTCGTTATGGTATTTATACTGTCCTTATCACAGATAATGGAAAACAATTTGAATCTAAAGAATTCACTGAATTTTGTCAACAACTTCACATTGACCATCGGTTTACTTCTGTTGCACATCCTCAAACCAATGGTCTAACCGAAGTTGCAAATAGAATTATCCTACAAGGTCTAAAGAAAAGTTTAGACTTGGCTAAGGGAAATTGGTAGATGACATTTCTAACGTTTTATGGTCATATCGAACTACCCCTAATGCTCGTATAAATGAATCTCCTTTTAACTTGTGTTTTGGAACAGATGCTATGCTTCCAGTTGAAATTGGATGTTCATCCACCAGAATCGACCTATTCAATGCTCAATGGAATGATCAAAAGCTGGCTGAAAATTTGATTCTTCTCGATAAAGTTCGGCACCAAACCTCTCTTCTTGAATTGGATTATAAGAAGAGATTCACCAGCTACTACAACAAGAAGGTTCGACCAAACCCATTGAAAGTTCATGATTCGGTTCTCCATAAAAATGAGGTTAGCAGACAAGATTCAATTAGAAAACTTGACCCAACTTTGGAAGGACCTTACATCGTCGCAAAGGACAATCATAATGGAAGCTATCAGCTCAAAGACATGGATGGCAATGAAGTTGCATGATCTTGGAATGCTATGAACTTGAGGAAATTTTTCCCTTAATTTTATCTATTTTTACCTATCCTTAGATCCAATCATCTTCCATCTACTTGTAAATTGTTATTTCTTTACCTTCGACAACTCTCTATAATTGAGAAGTCCCTTGTAACTTGTTCTTTCTTTAATTTAGACGATTCTCTATAGTTGAGAAGTTCCTCGTAAATTTTTATTTTACTTTCGAAGATTCTCTATAATTGAGAAGTTCCTTGTAAATTGTTGACGATTCCCTTTGAATGAAAATTCACAATCGTCCCCACACTTGAATGAATATTATGATTACCTCATTTGAACACTTACATCAAACAAGAATATATTTGACAGCTTAATACACTTTACATATTCCAAATTTCCTTGTTTAATAATAATCATAGAAAATGTTTCACAACTATCTTTCTACAAATTATGACGGAGGAACGGCAGCAGATTCTTCAACATTTTCTGAAACTGGCAAAGGCTCTATTGGTTGATCATGGGCAGTCGATTCTTCAGCAGTAATGTTCATGTTTTCATCTGCTTAATTCTCCTTAGGCAATTCTCCCGATCCAGCATCTTCAGTATTTTCATTAGCCTCATCTTCTTCATCCGATTCTTCAGACTATGAAGGTAAGTCTTTGCACATGTTATCCATGTTGAAAGTTTCCTCCCAAGGCATCGGATATGACTTAGCTGATTCCATTATCCCCGATATCCCAGACGATGGAGTATAATCCTTCAACCCTTGTGACCTCAAATCCTCCAGCATAAGTTGAAAAGCAACTTTCATATCTTTATAGGCCAGTCGGTCGCAAAGCCTCTTGCATCTTTCAGATTTGAAGAAATCATCCAACACCTACCTCTGAATCTACTCCAACAAATCAGCATTCTCATCTTCATATCTAGCCTTCACGTCCAAGGCCATCTTTTGCCAGTCTTGGCTAACTCTCATTTCTTCGTCAAGCCTGCTTTCCAGTTCCTCTCGTCTTTGAATAATATTATTTATTGTTGTTGCCTGTTTCTCACAGTCGGCTATCAACTTAGCCATTCTTTCTTTCATACTTTTCATTTCTTTATCTTTACACTCTGCTTCTTTCTCCATATAGTCTATATCCTTAGCCGCTTGTTCTAACCTCTTAAAAACTTCAAAATTTGTCACCGACGTCTGTGAAAAACATAAGTTTTTCAACTTCAATTAAATATTAATGTACAGACGATATTCAAAAATATAAATATACCTGCATATTTTGTAGATACCAGTCCCTCATTAATTCCGCTAATTCATTATTTGTAGACACTTTGAGTTCACCTTCAGTGAATACATGTTCATAGAAATCTTTTGCACTTTTTTTCGTGCACAACCGGTCCTTCTCCTTCAAAGTCCATCCAGGAATATATAGAGGATTTTCTTCATCTTCTTCTGGCACTTCTCTGGGTTCCCTAACAACCCAATTCCTTTCTTAGTGGGCTGATCCTCGACCATCTGCTGCTTTCTTTTGCCTTGAGCTACTGAAGCTTCTTCCCTCACTATTAGATTTATTCTTTTTTTTTCCACCCATATTGATGATCACATCAATTTTTCCCCATCATCCCTTTTTTCTGTTAGCTTCAGTGCCTTTTTAGCACCATCCACCTTTTCTTTACCCTTTGAAGAAGCTACTCCCACCCTCCCTTTCTTTACTGCAAACATTCCATTAACATAAAACATGTTATTCTTACCGGTTACAAAGCTGCAACTCTTATCCATAGGTACTTCACTGACTACTTCATAATTTGGTACCATACCAGATGCTTGCTTTTTAGTGGCAAACCGAGCCACAAAATTTCTCCCAAGTTCTTGTTCTACAAAATAAACAATACAATCAACATAAATTTCATACCATCGGTCAAACACTTGAAACACAAAACATAATATATAAGAATAAATACGTAATGATATCAAATTTAACTCTTGCAGATCCTTCACCCCACCTACTTTCAATAGCTCATCATCCCAGTTCTCATAACACTTCAATAAGAATCCAAAATTCTCTAATTTCAAATAATCACTAGAATCGATCCCCTCTAGAATTGTTTTCTTATTATTAACACATTTTGCCTCATTCCACTCAAAGTCAATTTTTTACAAACTCTCATCTCTAATGTAAATGTAATCTTGCTTCCAGTTGTGAATCGAAGTAGGTCCCTGCAGGATAGCTGATCCTGAAGACTTTTTCTGGGCATAAAAGAACCCCCGACCTTCTTCAGACTTATACTTTTGGCATAATATGAAACACTTTCTCCACAACTCTAAGCTGATCCTAATCCCACACGCTTGGCACATTAAAATAAAAGCGATCGTTGCCCTAATTACATTTGGATTCAATTGACCTAATTGAATCCGAAAGAACACCATAATATCTGCAAACAAAGGATGAGCTGGAATCCGTAAACCAGCTTTAAAATGAGCTAGGTAAGTAGTCTGAAAACCTTCTGGGGGCATCCTTATACTGGTGTTCACTCTGCCGATCCTCAATTTGCAAGTTTCGGGTAATCAAATACTTCTCCTAAACCCCTAGCATTACTAAATCTACATTCCATACTCTGATATTGGGGCACACCTGCATTATCCCCTTCGTCATACATAGGATCAGTTAGATAATTGTGTTCTTTAGCATGTATACTTAAGGGTGGACGATAGTCCACACCGATCCTACTTAAATTTTCATTAACATATTGGTAATCTATTATCATCTCCCCATATTGATACCTAGTGCTAATAGGTCTACCCCCTTGAAGCACATCGCCGATCCAAATAACTTCGTCTACTTTATAAGATCCTTCCTCTGATGATCCCTTCCTGGCCGATTCTATACTCTCTACCTCCCCACCCTCCATCGCAACAAACATCCTCTCTATAGATCCCACAGTCACTTCCTGTTCCTCTGAATCTCCTTGACTACTAGACATTTCAACAAACGGCAATCTGAAAAACACAGAGACAAAAGAAGATTAAAATACCTTTCTCAGAAGCCATGGAAATTAAATCTTCACGAACACGAACAAAGCTACAAAATAAAACGAGAAGTTTACCAATTAATTACCTAGAAAAGCCAAAAACTCTTCACCTCTCACACCAAACTATTACCAAACACTGTTTTGGTAACTAAAATGCCACTGTTCCACTTTCTTCTCCTCTTAGTTGCTGCAGAATTCTTCTCTTCAATATTGCTGCAACCTCTCTTTAGAAAACACAAGTGGAATATGGTAAGGGTTACCCCGACTAACCCTACCTTTACCTTTTCCATTTTTTGAGAAACGCAACCTCCAAATGAGAAATTTAAATCTCAAAGTTAGATTTGCACATATCTCACTCCCTGGCAAATGATGAGACTTGCATTCAATAGGAGAGAGAAGAAGTGCGTCTGACTTTCGGCTATAATCATTATAATATTCTTATCCTCATTTTCTAAATAGTTGATTCTCCTCGGTTGTTCTTGCCGATTGGTATACTACACTTCTACAAAACAATCGGCTGATTCCTTGCATCAGGGCATCGCTCATTCTTTTTTCAACTTCATCATTTCAAAAAGGCAAATAATATAACGAACAAAATTATTTTTTCAAAAAGAAAGGGCATATGATACATTATGGTGTATTTACACACCAATTTATGAACAATTACATTACCCTTTATATGCAATATATACATGAATTTGATCCTCATTCTGTGAACTATACAAAAATACAAAAGTTCACAAGAAATAATTTGCTCAATTACAAGCAAAAAACCTTTCAAGAAGGCTAGGTTAACACTTATACAAAAGTAAGAATAAAATCATTAAATCCCACATCGAAGAATTATACCATTAGTGCTCCATTAGTGCTCCACTAATGGAATGGTTATGGTTGTATATAAATAGGACAACACCCCTCCAAATAAGTTAATGCTCTTAACGGCTTTAAATACGCTTTCCCAATTTAGCTTGAGGCATTTTGCTAGCTTTAGCATCGTAGTGAAATTATGATCAACCCAATTTCATTCTAACTTTCTTGTCTTGCAGGTCCTCCATACAGTCAAAAGATCGATTTATCCCTCACCAGATTCTAGCATCATCAACTACCATTTTATCAAAATGGCATAGATGAGCAGCACAAAGGAAAAATTGTTACCTCCAACCTGAAGATACAAATATCTAAAGAAAAGGTAACACAATAGTTACCCCTATAGATATATCCATCAGTTTTGTTGACTGTACTTTTCTAATATTGTAATCAAAACTTGGAATTTCCTCTAAATGATATCTACATGACAATCATAAAACAAAACAGCTCAAAATTTGCAACAAAAAAAAGAGTATTTACAGAAAGTAACTTAAAAATTGTATATTTAACTCTTGAAAATCAAAATTGAGTCAAAAATAATTTATTGAATAATTATGATTAATTTTTTAATTGAAATAATTCTTCTTTTAATAATTCATACATAAAAATGAACTGTTATTTCTAAACTTCTAGCAGGCTCATAAAAAATCATAATGGCTTCAATGGACTACTCATCTTCTTGAATCAGAAAAGTTGAATATGACTCACCGTCTTCAATGACTCCGATTATATGGTCCTTCTAGATGGCTTTCTTTATGTGGTTTCTGAGTTTCTGAGCAAATGGAAAGATAAAATGGGTGTTTAGTAATTCTCCCAATAGTCAAAAGAAGATCAAATATGGAAAGCCACCGAACAATAATCATTGTCGGATCTTTTTGATCGGAAGATTTGCTTGCCAAGTTAGTGTTCTTTTATCATAAATTTGGTGGTTTCAATGGAAAAAATAAATCTTGGGCATTTGGATCAGTAACCATCGAAGATCGCTAATCGATTCTCATAGGCAGGCTATAAAGAAAGAGAGATGAAGAAGAAGAGAATGGTAGTTCCTGAGTAGAGAAGAAAGAAAGACAAAAGAAGAGATTGAAAGTTCTGGATGTTGTGGCGACAGAGAAGAAGCGGCAGCAGAGAAGAAGAATGGAAGAAAGAAAAAGAAAAGACCTAGCTAGGCTTGAAAAAGAATATATATTAGAAAAGGCTTTTGAAAGACAAATTTATCACTATCCATTAGTGACTTAACGGTTCCAACTGACGAAAGTGTTTCGGTGGGTCATTTTGATATGGAGGTCATGGTTGGGTTGAAAATTAGTTTAAGGTTGTTTTTGAGTATTTTGAATAAGTTCAAGGTTCCAACACATATACAACGGCTACAAGACTGTCATATATATTTTAAACCATACACGGCGATTATAGGGCCGTAGTATAAATTACAAATACATTGGTCAAAGATATTTTACTACGAACCGTCATTTATTCCTTTAATTATAAAACACATTATTCCATATGGACCATCATATATACTGTATATTATATGGCGGCTCATCATATAAAATCAAGAGTGTATACTACTGCTCAAGAGCCAAAATATACTCTCATATACGACCTGTTGTATAAAGCGACCATTTGTGGCAGTCATAAAAAATGCCATCGTGTATGGCCCAATTTCTAGTAGAGCAACTAGCACCTGTAGGAGGAACAGTAGTAGGGCCGATCACTCTTAGTATTTTAAGCCTGTAGGTGGTGTTGTTGACTGGCGCCTATGGCTGCACCTGTGGTGGAGCGATTGACAACATTTGGTGCCTTTCCAAGGTCCATTTGGTCTGTTCTTTCACCCTTCTTTGAGGTTTCATTCTTCGATTAATTCAAGTTTGTTTTGAATGCATCAAAATGATGGAGGCCAAGCAGTTTTGATTGAAACTTGGCAGTTTACTTAGAAGGATAAAATCTATATTTCAAGACTTGAAGATTTGAGGACAAATCTTTTCAAAGGATTGAATGATGAGGCTCATGGAAGGAATGAAGCTTTTAAGGATCAACATTTCAAGTTTGAAGAAGACATAAAGACATTGAAGTTCAAGCATGAAGAACAATTTCATTTGAAGATCATGTTCAATGTGGAAAAGTTTGATGAAAATAAAGAAGCTATAAAGTCTTGGATTATATCATCAACGTTGAGGTTGGAGTCATGTCAAAATTGCATCCAAGTTGAGTGGTGATCAAAACTACATAAAGACTTGATGAAATGGAGTTGAAAGAGTGAAGAAATAAAAGACTGGCGCCCATAAAAAATCAATCAGCACCTGACAAAATTTCACTCAATTTGGATGAAAAGACAGTAGCTATTCAATGCTCTGTTCTGCACTCCATCCTGTGCTGGACTACTATATTAAACGCTACAGCACCCGAGTGCTACAATGACAACTTCAACTTCTTTTGTTTTTTGATGTTTGTTATTGTCATTTTTATTATGCTAAAGGTTGTTTTAACTTCTTTAACATCACAAGGAAGAATTATTAGGTTAGATTAGGGTTAAAGCACTATAAATACATCCTTATTATGTAATTTAAAGACATTATATCATTTTATCTACAACATGTCTCTTTGCGGAGCAAAACTTGAAAGATCAAATTGATCTACTTGTGAGGTTTTCTTTATGAACAATTTAAGATTCTTAAGAAACTTCTTTGAGGATTTCTTCACTTTGGTTTAGGGTGTAGAGTTGTCTTTAAATTCATTAGATTGGCTAAGGATAATCAATTCCAAAGGTCAATCTAATAATAAACTTGAATCTTTTGATGAACATCCTGGGAACTTGTCATTGTGATCGAATCTAATCATTAGATTGGTTAAGGATAATCAATTTCAAAGGACAATCTAATACTAAACTTCAATCTTTTGATGAACATCTTGGGAACTTGTCATTGTGATAGAATCTAAGGAATTGGGCAACGACTATGAGAAACTTCAATTCCAAGGAATCACATGACAAATTGTGTTTTAACAAACCTTATAAATTCCTTATTCAAGCTTGAATTTGAAATATAAATCCTTGTAGGAGTTTAGCTTAACTCCAAGCCCTAATTCATCAAACATGGCATCATGGCTTAGTTGCTCATCTTTGTCAAACCCCTTTGTCTTCATGCCTTTCTTATACTTATTCTTGAAATGTTGTATCTTGTAAAACTTCATTTTTCCATGAATAAGACTTCCAAAGTATCCTTCCAATGATGTCATCTAAGTAGTTCCAATCAATGTTAGGTCAACTCCTTGATCTCCATCATTCTAGTCTTCTTCAAAAAGATTTGTCTTCAAATCTTCATGACCTGACATGTAGGCTTTATCGTTGTGAGCAAACTTCGAAGTTGTTTCAATCAATGATACTAGATCTCCGTTGTTTCCCCTCACTTCAAAAAGATTCCTTGAATCTTAAAGTCCTATATTGAGAGAAGAATGATCATTAACATTGATTGAATCATCAAAACAATACTTACCAATAACTTCGTTGTTATCAAAGGCTTGATAGATGTTTTTCTCCATGGAAGTCTTCACACAAAAAAGACCTTACTATTCCTTTCTTCAAAGGTGGTGGTCTTTTTTTGATTAAGATGCATTCCTTCTCATCTACAATAAACTCGTGAAAAGAAGCAATATATGCAAGGAATACTATCCATTGTAAGCTCAAAAGATATAAAATTCTTTCAATCATAACTCTCATTGGTATATGACCCCAATAAGCATTGAACAAAAGAACTTAAAAAATGGAGTTCATACACATTAAGCTCAAGATACACTTCATTATCAAAGAACACACAAGTCTTCCACCTAGATCATCAAGCATATCTGTAAAACCAAGAAGATAGGTCTCACATATGTTATACTCCACATTATCATCAAGATGGACAACATTGTACTCATTGATAGATTAGAAATGTTCCAAAAATCTCAGTAATTCAATATTGTTGGTACAAAATATAATCCTTATCATCATGTAATTTCACCAAACATGCCAAGAAGAGGTTAAACACATAGCAATCATCTTGTTATCAGTATTATGGAGCTCATCAACTTCATCAAAGAACAATTTATCACCATAAATCTTCTCGTCACAAAATGACAGCAAGATTCCTAAATTCAACATATGCCTCCTTTTCATAAGTAATCCTAAGACATGCTTTTTAAACAAGATATTCAAGAATCTAGGACTATTGTATCTCACAAAATTCATGTCATGCTTGTAATATTCAAGAGTTATACAATCAATGCATTCATGTCTGTATCAAAATCATGAAGTTTCAAAACTTCCTTAAAAGAAAAGACTTGAGTGAAGGGAAAGAGAGCTCATTTAAAAAAAAAAAGAGAATAAGAGTGCTTTGGTGAGGACATACAAAGAAGTCTTGATTTCTAATCCTAACACTAATCATTCCTTTTCTAGTGATCTTTTGCCATAATTTTAGGAATTTGAAGAATTAATCAAGGAGAAAGACGACAAGGACCAATTGAGGATGAGTGAAATGTTGAGGTGGTATACTCTTATATGTTTGATAATTTTGATGGAAGACTTGTGAGAGCTATGGAAAAAAAGTGTTTCATGGGCATATTGTACAAAAGTTCCAGTTTTGACGTTCTTTTATTCCATGCTTTGTGGGGTCACATACCAATGGGATTTAAAATTTGTGACTTCATTGCAAGAATTGTGTATTTTTGTTGCTTAGCATGTATGAACTCCATCTTTGAAGTTCTTTTGTTCAATGCTTATTGGGGTAATAGACCAATGGGAGTTATGATTGAAAGAATTTTATATCTTTTGAGCTTACAATGGATAGTATTCCTTTCATATGCCACTTATTCTAATGAGTTTATTGTAGATGAGAAGGAATACATATGAATCAAAGAAAGACCACTACAACGGAAGAAGGGAATGGTAAATCCTTTTTGTGTAACAACTTTCATGAAGGAAAACATCTATAAATAATTTTCTAGCAATGCACCATTTGGTAAGTATTGTTTGATGTATCAGTCAATGTTAGTAATCATTCTTCTCTCAATGTAGGAATTGAAGATTCGAGGACAAATCCTTTTTAGGTGAGGGGGAATGATGGAGATCAAGGAGCCATGCAAGCATTAGCTGAAACAACTTGTAGGTTATCAAAATACAAATACAAGGAAGATGTTTCAAGTCAAGAAGTTTTGTGGACAAATCTTTTCAAAGAAGGAGTGAATGATAAGGATCGTGGATGGAATAAAGCTGATGAAGATAAACATTTCAAGTATGAAGAAGGCTTGCAGATATTAGTGTACAAGAATGAAGAACAACTTGATTTGGAAACCATTTTCAATGAGGTTAAGTTTGTTGCAGACAAAGTTGAAATGAAGCTAAGGAATAACTATTCATTTGAAAGCTTAGAAGTCTTCAAAAACATATCATAAACAAGCCAAGTAAACAAGGAGTGAAAGACTACAAGTTGGCATGAAGACCTGGAAGACGAATGGAGAAGAAAAGGTGCAAAAAGCTGTCCGGCTCCTATCTACCTTTGTTCGGTGCCATGAAAGCATGCCGGTGGCTGACTGAAGATGGCAACAAATTTCGTATAAATCCAAAGCTGTTTTGTGCCCTGTCTAGTGGTACATCTAGCGCTAGATGCTTTGCTCACCGACTTGCCTTCTTTTATGTTTTTGAGTGTTTTCTTAGTCAATTTGGTTTATAATTAAATTCTTTTATGCATTTTACATCTTAATTAAGAATTTCATAGGGTTATATCATTCTTTTGGCTATAAATACATCCTTATTATGTAATCCAAACAACTATATTTGAATCAAAAACATATTTCTCCTTGAGAGTTTTCTCTTGAAATATTAAACATGATCTATTATGAGGGTTTGTACTTAGAACTCTTATAAGGTTTTTGGACAATTCTTAGGGCTTCTCTACACTTTTGGTTTTGACCTGATTTGTCTACCCAGATCAAGTCACTAGTTGTTATTGGAGACAAAAATAGGTCAATGAAACAACCATAATCTTTGATGAAATCTTGGGAACTTGTCTTTGTAATAGAATCTAAGGAGTTGGACCATGAATATGAGAAATTGCAACTCCAAGTAATCACATCACTTATTGTTTTTGATGTGATTGAATTAATATTTTTCAGTAACTCCAAGTTTTAGATAAGATTCTAGATGCAGGAAAATATTTTTCAAGAAAGACTCGCTTCATGGTTTCCCAATCCACAATAGATCTA
>JAWZTD010031351.1:0-14714 GCA_035221335.1 Echites panduratus
ATAGATTGTAAATTTGTAACAGGATTGGAGTTTATTATTATTATTATTATTATTATTATTATTATTATTATTATTATCTCCCTTTTTTTCCCTCTGTTATTCTAAGTGATTGGGAGGAATTAATATTAATTTTTATTAAAAAAATATATAATTCAAAAATGAAAAGATACTAAATCAAATGTTGTCGGATAGAAGAATTGTCAGTCAAATAAGACCTCATCTTGTGAAATGAAAGAAGGAGACACATGAAAATATAGAAATATGCAACTCTAAAAATTGAAAAGGAAAAGAAAAAAAAGATCAAGAATTCTACTTTTTATACCAAACGAAAGAAGTGGTCATCAACATTTCAATTCTATTTCTTATATCATTCTTTATCGACTTTCTATATTCCTGGCCGATTTATTCCATGAGATCAAATACAACATAAAATCTTCCTATAATTAAATTTTGAAGACGGAACACACCAATTTTCCTATAATTAAAATGCATGATTTGTTTCACAAATGTTTCTTTCTCATAAATTTTTATGTGGTATTCGAAAATTTCAAAAAAATATAAATTGAAAAAACTCTCTTATGTGCTATTTGATTATATGGACGAATACTATTAGATTGGAAGTAAGAAAAAAAAAGACCGGCTTAACCATCAATTCAACCAATGAAGCGATCTGACCATTCATCCTTCAAACGTATCAATTTGAATACTCGACCGTGAGAATATAACAAATCGAGCATTATAAGGTACAATCCTTAAAAAACTTTCACAAAGTTGAATAACAAATTTAGAAAATTATACTATTAAATTATAAAATCTCACAAAGTTGAATGATCAAACTTAAACATGTTAAAGTTTAATGATTAAATTGAAAAAAAAGTTTATATACAACAAAATGATCACATTTAGGCTTGTTAAATTAGAGTTGTTGCATTTGACAAATGTTAGGTCTCTATCTTGTAGTTTAGTATTTCTGTTGCAGGTTTATAGTGATAACAACGATAAGGAGGACGTCATTTATATGCTTGATAAGGAAGAAAATTGGTGTATCCTAGATACTCAAGATGTCTATTATCTGCCTAGTAAGGAAGATTGTTACATTATAGTTCATGGAAAGCCAAATGGGACATAAAATTGTTTAGTGTAAAGGGCTAGAGTCTTGAAGGTATCACAAGCCACTGATAGGCTTGAATAGAGGTAATTTGTTGATGTTTTTGGTCTTGTCAAATAGTGACGAGATAATTGTATACTCATAGGAGGGTTTAAATTTCATTGTAATAAAAGCCAAACTGCTCTAACTTTCTAAAGTTGTAGATTTAGGTTCATGGGTGTTCCACAACCACAAGTTTTTTCCCAATTTGGGATTCCTTGTTAAAAATGTCTCACTATTTTTCTTTTCAACATGAACGATCTTAAATTTTCAAGAGTCCATGTCCTTTCTAAAGCATAAAGATATTACTCTTTCTTATTACTTTTAAATTTCATTTCTTATTGTTTCTTGTCGCCAAACTTGAAGGCAGATCCATCCGTTTAAAAAATAATAATAAAAAAGAAGGAATCCACTTTTGAAAATATGATAGCTGGTTGCTTTCAAAAAATTTTTTTTTTTGGTTTCTTTTTAATTTTTAAAGTTGTATTTTTTTATTTCCAAATGCCTCATTGTCTAATTTGGTAAGATAAGGTCTTATCTCAGACTTAATATTTTATTTACTTGAATTATATGTTTTTTTTTCCTTTTTTGACAAATCATTTATATTTAATCATTAAACAATTTTAACTTTTAGGTAATTTTTTAATATTGACATTTTTACTTTTGGGTTCGAAAATATTTTAACTTTTAAGGAAGATGCTTAATGATTTTCTTTTTTTTTTTACTTTTTAAAAGTATAAAATCAATCTACACTATCACTGTACCATAATCTTTAGTGCTATTAGATTTGTTTTAAAAGTTTCGAAACAAAATCATGCATGTTAGAATGCTTCTTTGCACTATATAAATTGCACACATGTTATCCTTTAGAACGTCGTCTTCGAACTTAAAGAATAATGGGTTTTTAATTATAATAGCCATTAGCAAAACCATTACCAAGTCAAAAAATAAAGCCATGATTAAGAAGACTGCCGCTAAATTAAAATTAAATATGAAATGAATATTATACAAAAAATCCAGAGTTCAAGAAATATATCATCAAGCAATATGGATTTACGTAAGCGTCCACACTATTATGTTCCAATCAATTTACATAAAGGTATTTAGTTTTGGGATTTAGGGATTTTTATCCTAACAAACCATACGTCAATTTGAAAAACACCCGTTATAATAAAATCAAATAGAAAGATAATATTAGATATTATCTAAGTTCCTAAAAGTTGTTACAACAGTTGATTGAACTTTGTCACAATAAAATAAATTATTATAAAAAGGATGAACCATCCACTTAAATTACAAATAATATAATGGCTGTTTCTAAATTGACTATAACCTTGCTACTCTTGAAACGACATTATTTTATAAACAAGAAATTTCTTTTTTTAACCTTCTCTGACTAGCGTTTTTATTGTAGTGCCAATATTACATGAATTTTTTTTGTTAAAACCTATGTACTACTATTGATCCACAGCGCTCTGGGTGTTGTGTGCAATTCTTCTAGTATCCATTCACCTCCTTATATAATTTTATATCAAGCTTGTTGGACGCATTTTCTATGGATATCAAAATCATGTTATTTTTTACGGGTGTCCCCATTACTTAATAGCTTTTTCTTTCAAAAAATGACTAAATTCTAGTAGAGTTTTTGCTAGATCATAGAGGTATATGTAACTATATAATATACATTACTTTAATTGCATAACTTTTAAAGCCAAATACTTTACTAGAATGAAAGAAAAAACACAAATCTTGATTCTCACTACCTTTCTTAATGAAAGCTACATATGAAAATAAAAATTACATACGAAACTGATTTGTATTATAGTGAAAATTAGCATAGCAGCATTAACCCGAAAAGCTAGAAAAAAAAATTCAAAACATATATATCATAACACAAGTAATTCTCTAAACATATATAGGATGCACAAAAAAAAAAAAAAAACAAAAAACAAAAAACGAGTTCAAAATCAATGCCTTTGACCAATATCCTCATCGCCAAAGTGAGGAACACCTAATAGCAACCCTTTTTCCTACAGTTTAGTTTTGTTGATCAAATATGGAGGCTGCCTCCATTGTTGATCAAACATGGTCGCTACGAACAATTTTTTCAACCATGAAGGCTACCAATAACCCTAAAAAGCCTATATAATGGAGGAAATTCCAGCAGCTAGACATAGCTCAAGTTGTGTGAATCATGAAATACTTATGTCCATTTATTTATTCCATGGACACTAATCTAGTTTTTGGGAAATTCCAGTAATTTCCCAATACTGAGGATGGTGATTGTTATCCACAGGAAAGTGTTCTCATCAGACTCAGAGGAAGAGAAACAAAAGAAAAAGTCTACCTTAAAAAAGAAAAGAACAAGGAAAAAAGATTGACATATTGTATTTGATTTGGTTGTTTATATAATGTTCTTGACTAATGTACATATTTTGGATTTTTTTTTTTTTGTTGATATATTTTTTTTCATTTGTATTAAAATATATCATGGATGTCTTTAGTATGAACAATTTTGATCAATATATTTTTTTATGTACATTGTTGGTATACAATTTCGATCATCATTTTAATTCAGTAGCATTTTAAATTCATTTTTAATAAATTATAATTCTCTTTTAAAAAATGTAAATATATCTATTACGGAGGCCCAAGAACACTCCTATATAATTGAGTATATAAGTTAAGTATATACGGCGACTCTGGCCTATTGTCTAAAATTTAAGTATATTCAACGGCTTCAGAACCGTCATATATAAGTAAGTATATACCACCGTTGGAGTCGTATTTATTTAGTTTATATAAAAGATTTTTTAAAGGCAAATTTAAATTGTCTTTTATATCGTTATATATAGTATATATAGCAACATTTTTCTTCGTCAAATCTTTTTTGTCATCCCAGCATTCTCAATGGCAAAAAGGAGTTGTATATACGAAGGATTTTCAAGTATATTTAGGTCATCGCAAAAGGTCAGTTTCCTTTCCTGGTAGTGATATGGTAGATCATGTGATATTTATTCTAATACAATGGTAAGGAAAATAGCTACAAGAATAGAAGGCTAGCAGAAGAAATATCTTAATTTTGGAGGGAGATTAGTCCTTATCAATCATGTCTTGATGCCTATTTCTACTTCTTTGCATTCAATGATGAATCCTCCTAAACAAGTTGTAAAGGTTTACAAAGGTCTTGTTGCTAGGTTTGTTTGGGGTAATTCAAACTTTGAAAAGGGGATTCTTTGTGCAGTTAGTTAAATTACTTCAACCATATGAACATGCATTTATTCTCATGTTGAATATATGGAGGCTTACAGCTATAAGTTGTGGTGGCAATTTAGAATAGTGGATTTTTTGTGGAGTAAGCATATGATCAAGTTGAAATATGGTTTTCGGTTGGGCAAGCCTTTATTTAGGGGTGGGGTGATCAAGAGGTTGGAAGAAACTTACTGCTGCTTCTTCAGTTGAAGCTGCATGTTTAGTAGAGAACGAATTGTTGATCTATGATTGGATTGATATATTCTGATTTTTAATGTATTTTTCATTGATAAATTTTACAATTATGGATTTGCTAATGTTGATTAGCTGAATTTAGTAAAAAATTGATTAGTGTGAGATCTCAACTAATCAAATAATTAAGTTATATTATATCTTGAGCGTTCAATGAGAAACTAAAAGGAATCTAGTTAGTTCTTGACCTTATTTTTTAACTTTGTTTTACTTAATTTTGAAATTCTATTTTCTTAAATTTTCACAATTTGAAAACCCCCCATCTATGTTAGTCCTTGAGAGAGAGACAACTTAAATTGTTGCTACTACTATAATTTTTAACTGAGTTGGTTTCCATCTGAGTAAGGTTTCACAATCTCACATCAATCATAAATTCAAGTTTCGCAAGATTTGATAAACTATTAACAAATTAGTAAATTAGTTGACGATAAAATAGGATGAAATATAACAACAATAAAATATGAAGCCAGATCATTCTTTGCTTTCCCTATTGCATGGTAGTGTATGACGCGGTCTCCCAAAAAGAAATATTGGGAAACATTTCTTTTTGAAGCAAGCAAATCCATATTTGGTTTGGACTTTCCAACAAAATAAAGAACACATAAAAAAAATAATGTAGAAAAATAAGATAGCGCTTCTATACGTTGCATACTCATTTCCATCGTTTTGTGATGTTTGCAGGACTAAAGAATATGAACAATGATACTAAAGCCTATACAACATATTTTCCTGAAAAAGATATAGAAACCAAATTGGTCATATGGTGGTGGTGCATATCTAGTTAATTATATAATTCATAGTTGTCCCAAGGGAAAAAAGTGCAGCACTAGTATTACAAAGTAGCACCAGTATACTACTGTCTCAATCGTATATTACCTCAATTTGTCTGATTCCTTCTCGGTACGAATGAAAACTATCACATTTGTATTGATTGAACTCATCAATCAAGCAATTAAGTCAAAATGTAAGGTCCCTTTAAAAGCAAAACAGCAGTTAGTAATCAGGATTCAGAATCACAAAAGCAAATATATATGTTATTTCAGAGTTAAGTCATTGGTTACATAAACATTCGGACAATGTCAATTACACTTATTACAACCAACATAATTATTCCTAAACGAAAGAAAAATGTACACCTTCTGAACCTTGCTAGTGCGTCTTCAAAAAGGCATTTCTGGACACTCATATCCCTTGTAAGGTTTGTGGATAACATCTATTTCAAACATGAGGCTAGGGCATGTTAATAATAAGAAAACCAAAATTTATCCAAAAAGAAAAGAAAATGAAAATTACCATTAGTTTGGTCAAGCAAATGAGAAGACTCTGAAAGCCCATTACTTGGTCAGCCAGATGTGAGAAAGGGTGTGAAAGTCCATAACTTGGTATGCCAGATGAGAAGGGTTATGAAAGTCTATGACATGATATTGAAGGGTGAAAGATTAACCTATAACAACCAAATAAACAAAAAAAAAAAAAAAATGACAAGACAAAATATGCCATTATTCTTGATTATTGATGAAAATACATAAAATAGGGCAATGGAAAGCAACACCATCATGTTCTTCATTAGCAAGACTATTCTCTTCTTCATTTGCAACATCATTGCCTTCTATTCACAAAAATACTAGGAAAACAAGCTACACAAAACAAACAAATTGAAAAAAATTGTTCAAATGAAAAATATTTAACACATATAACGAGATGAAAATTGAAAAAAATCTAAAACTAACTTAAATTTACTCCGCCATAGACATGATTCTTTTCGTTTCTTCCCATCTGGATATGAAGACTTTATATTATTTGCAATTGGCTCATTCTACAGAATGACTTCCGACATGTTCCTTTATTTTATTGTTTGAATTAAGAGGAGGTGGTTGTACTCATCCTCAATGTTTTTGCCCCAATTACCTCTACCCTAGCGTGATCCGATGATATGAAATCCTATTAAAATTGATGGGCAAGTCCTAGAGGAACAAAATGACCAACTTAACCATCAACTGCTAGGGGATACACTCATTACACAACTTTAGATAGGGCTACCAAACAATCTCAATCAACAATACAAATCATAGCATTTTTAATGAAAAATAAGAGCCATATATATATATATATCTCAATATAAAAGATTAGTGATTTACTTCATTATTCAACAAAACTACATATGTTGATGGTGGCTTGTAATTTGCTGCATCTTTTAATGTCCTCTTGATATGGTAAGAGGCTAAAAAGCACACGAAAAAGGTCTACATGAGGATTTTATAAGATAGATGGTCCTTCGACCTCTTTGTCTAAGAAATGATTTGAAAAAGAAGGAAAGCTAATTATGAAGAAAATCTGCAAAACTTATCTAAAAAGAATGTCAAGAATAAAAATTTTAACAGTAAATAATATGAAACAAACAAACAAAGATAATGTACATCCTTTCACATTGGATGCTTTTGTCTTGTTAAATTTCACCAAAGACTCCATCAAGACAGTTAGCATGGCAACCCCCTCAGCATAGCTATTGATAGTGCCAATATCAAAAGGTGTCGGTAAATACATCAAGTTACATGTTGGTCTTGATTTTGTCAGTGTCTAATGCATTACCTATTATGTACAATATTATGCATGGGCATATGACCATATATCATCAACTTCTTCATAAACTACTTCAAAATTGGACTTAAACCAACCTAATGTTTGGGTAGTTCTTATGCTTCTTCTCTACTTAATACTTCTTCTCTATCTATCTACCCTTTAAAGGATGCACCGGACAAACTAAATCAGTTGCAAGGTTTTATGGATATAGCAAGTATTTCAAACACGTGTCCAGAATATGTAAACAATAAGAAAATGAAAATTTTTCAAAACAAAAACAGAATGAGGATTACCATTAGTTTGGTAAACAATGGAATTTTCACTAGTTCGGTCAACAAGATTAAAAGTGTTCTGAAAGTTCACGAAATGGTCAACCAAATGAGAAGAGGTCTGAAAGTCCATGACTTTGGTCAGCCGGATGTGAAGGGCTATAAAAGTGCATGACATGGTAATGAAGGATGGAAGATTGATCGACAACAACAACCAAATAAACAAAAAAAAAAAAAAAGACAAATCAAATATGTCATTATACTTGATTATTGATGAAAAATACAGAAAATAGGGCAATGGAAAACTTACTTTATTGATTAGCAACAGTAGCATCTTGTTCTCTAGCAACACCATGATGTTCTCATTAGCAACACCATTCTCTTCTTCATTATCAACACTATTGACTTTTGTTCACAAAAATAATAGGAAAATAAGATAATCAAACAAATAAATTGAAAAAAAAATTGTTCAAATGAAAAATATTTAGCACATATAACAAGGTTGAAATTGAAAATTCTAGTACTAACTTAAATTTACCCAACCATGGACATAATTTTATTCTCTCTTTTACCAACTAGATATGAAGAGTATGTATTCTTTGCGATTTACCCAATCTATAGAATGACTTCCGACATTTTCCTTTGTTTTATTGATTGAAGGAAGAGGAGGTGGTAGCATTCCTCGACTCTAACTTAGGTCAACGATATGAAATCTTATTAAAATTTGTGAGACACGTCATTGAAGAACAAAATGGCCAACTTAACCCTAATCTATTCTGGTTTTTTAACTCATTCCCAACTTTTGATAGGGCTGACAAACAATCTCTATATACATGATTTACAAAATCATGTCATTCTTAATGAAAATTAAGAGTGAAAAATATATATATCTCAACATAAAAGATTAAAGATTTTCATTATTCAACAAACCTGATTATGGTGGCTTGAAATTTGTTGTGTCTTTTAATGTCCTCTTGATATGGTAAGAGGCTATAAAGCACAACAAGCCAAACCACATGAAGATTTTCTAGGAGAGATGGTCCTTTGACTTCTTTGTCCAAGAAATTATTTCAAAAAGAAGGAAAACTAATTATAAATAAAATCTACAAAATAATATATTAATAATCAAATTCAAAAATACTAAAAAGTAAAGAATAAAACTTTTCTAAAAAAAATTGTAAAGAGTAAAGTTTTAACAATAAATAATATGATACTTACAAATAAAGTTAATGTAAATCCTTCAAAACTGGTTGCTCTAGTCTTCTTGTTAAACTTCACCAAATATTCCATAACGATAGTCAGCATGGTAGCCCCCAAACATAGCCATCGATGGTGCCAATGTTAAAAGGCAGGAGTAAATACATCAAGTTACAGGCTTGTCTTGATTATCAACTTCTAGAGCATTACTTATTAAATATAATAGGTATGCAAGGACATATGACCATATGTCATCAACTTCTTTAGGAATTACTTTAAAATTGAATTTTAACCAACTTAACTTAAGTCTAATAACCAATTAAATCAGTTGCAGAGGGAGGCTTCCCTAAATTATTAATACATACATTACAAATAGAATTATAGTCTGCAAAATCCTACCAAGTAAAAGGATTGCCATCGATTGGCAATCCGATTATGCATAAAAAATCTTCTAAACCAAATATTAATGCAGACCTATTATCATCATTACTTATGTCAAAACAATAGTTATCCCGATTAAAAGAAGATATAATAGCCTCCATTGCAGATGTACGTTGACAAGCTTTCAAATTAATATTAGGATTATTAGATAGCATCAAGAAATCTCTGAAATAGGTTTGCTGGATAGCTTTTCGGACTCTTGTATCTACAATCCAACTAGCCAAGAGATTAAAGTGGTCTTGTTTTTTTATATTACAAATAAATAATAATATAAAATAAAGATTAAAAAAAACAACAAAAGAAGATTAGCAAGAAACTAGACAACAATAGTTCAATATAATTAACAAAGAATATATATTTATATCACTTTTCAAGTTCTTAGTCATGAGCAAATGAACAAAACTAGAGAAAATATGCCAATACTTTATTTGCTCATGGCCAAGAATTTGATAAGTGATATATTATTCTGTTAATCATATTGAAATATTTCTGCCTTGTTTTCTTGCTAATTTCCTTTTGTTTTTGGTAATCTTTCCTTTGTTTTATAGAAGAAAAAAAAAGGCAGCACCTTAATCTTTTGGCTAGTAGGATTGTAGATTGAACAGTCCAAGAAGTTGTTCATCAAACTTGTTTTAGTCATATTGTCCAAACTTGTTTCAGAGATTTTTTGCTCATATCAAATATTCCTTATATTGAACTATTGTTGCCTAGTTTTCTTGCTAATCTTCTTTTGTTGTTTTTTTTGTAATCTTCATTTTATATTATTATTTATTTATAATATAAAAAAACAAGACAACACCTTAATCTCTTGGCTAGTTGGATTGTAGATCCAAGAGTCTGAAAAGCTATCCAGCAAAAATATTTTAGAGATTTCTTGATGCTATCCAATAATCCTAATATTAATTTGAAAGCTTGTCGAAGTACATCTACAATGGAGGCTATTGTATCTTCGTTTAATCGGGATAACTATTGCTTTGACATAAGTAATGATGATAATAGGTCTGCATTAATATTCGGTTTAGAAGACGTTTTATGCATAATAGGATTGCCAATCGATGGCAATCTTGTTACTTTGTAGGATTTTGCAGACTATAATTCTATTTGTAATGTATGTATTAATAATTTAGGGAAGCCTCCCTCTGCAACTGATTTAATTGGTTATTAGACCTAAGTTAAGTTGGTTAAAGTTCAATTTTAAAGTAATTCCTAAAGAAGTTGATGACATATGGTCATACGTCCTTGTTTACCTATTATATTTAATAAGTAATGCGTTAGAAGTTGATAAATCAAGACAAGCCTGTAACTTGATGTATTTACCCTTGCCTTTTAACATTAACACCATCAATAGCTATGTTTGGTGGCTACCATGCTAGCTATCCTTATGGAATATTTGGTGAAGTTTAACAAGAAGACAAGAGCAACCAGTTCTGAAGGATTTACAATACCTTTATTTGTAAATACCATATTATTTATTGTTAAAACTTTTACTCTTTACAATTTTTTTTGGAAAAGTTTCATTCTTTACATTTTAGATTTTTTGAATTTAATTATTAATATATTATTTTGTAGATTTTCTTTACAATTAGCTTTCCTTCTTTTTGAAATAATTTCTTGGACAAAGAAGTCAAAGGACCATCTCTCCTAGAAAATCTAGAAAATCTTGATGTGGTTTGGCTTGTTGTGCTTTTTAGCCTCTTACCATATCAAGAGGACATTAAAAGACACAACAAATTTCAAGAAAGCATAACCAGGTTTGTTGAGTAATGAAAATCTTTAATCTTTTATGTTGAGATATATATATTTTTCACTCTTAATTAATTAAGAGTGATATGATTTTGTAAATCATGTATATAGAGATTGTTTGTCAGCCCTATCAAAAGTTGGGGAATGAGTTAAAACCAGAATAGATTAGATCTAAGTTAGCCATTTTGTTCTTCAATGACATGTCTCATCAATTTTAATAAGATATCATATCGTTGACCTAAGTTAGAGCCGAGGAATGCTACCACCTCCTCTTCCTTCAATCAATAAAACAAAGCAACATGTCGGAAGTCATTCTATAGATTGGGTAAATCGCAAAGAATACATACTCTTCATATCTAGTTGGGAAAAGAGAGAATGAAATTATGTCCATGGTTGGGTAAATTTAAATTAGTATTAGATTTTTCAATTTCAACCTTGTTATATGTGCTAAATATTTTTCATTTGAACAATTTTTTTCAATTTACTCGTTTGTTTATCTTATTTTCATATTATTTTTGTGAAAAAAAGGCAATAGTGTTGATAATAAAAAAGAGAATGGTGTTGCTAATGAAGAACATCATGTTGTTGCTAGAGAACAAGATGCTACTGTTGCTAATCAATAAAGTAAGCTTTCCGTTGCCCTATTTTCTGTATTTTCCATCCATAATCAAGTATAATGACATATTTGATTTGTCTTTTTTTAAGTTTTTATTTTTTTCGTTTATTTGGTTGTTGTTGTCAATCAATCTTCCATCCTTCATTACCTTGTCATGCACTTTTATAGCCCTTCACATCAGGCTGACCAAGTCGTGGACTTTCAGACCTGTTCTCATTTGGTTGACCAGGTCGTAAACTTTCAGAACTCTTCTAATCTTGCTGACCGAACTAGTGATAATTCCATTGTTTACCAAACTAATGGTAATCCTCATTCTCTTTTTTGTTTTGAAAATTTTTCATTTTCTTATTTTTTACATATTTTAGACACGTGTTTGAAATACTTGCTGCATCCATAAACCTTGCAACTGATTTAGCTTGTCCGATGCATCCTTTAGAGGGCAGACAGATAGAGAAGAAGTAATAAGTAGAGAAGAAGCATAAGAACTACCTAAAAAATAGCCTATAGTCACTCCAGCAAAATACAAGGGCTATGAGTGTGCTGAAGTGCCTTCTAGAGACAACGAAGGAAGGTGCTGAAGGTATGCATTTTTTCTTTTGTTAAAGAATGACTATGTTTGTTGTACGAAGAGTATTTGACATTATTCGAATATTTGTGGATCCAACGACTTATTAACTCTTAAATAACACATATATTTTGAAATTGACTCATGCTACTTGTTCTTTTGATTGTTCCGTTGTTGATTGTGTAATTCTAAATTCAAGTTTTGTACATAAAGGGACCATTCATTTTGCCTTAATAGCCTAGTTAGCATTCTATGAGTTTGTGGGACTAATGATGTGATAAGGTAAATAATTTTGACCTTCCTAATAATATGAACTTAAAAAAAAGTGACAGCATCTTGCAAAAGTAAGCCTTAATAGCTCAAATTTCATAAAAATTACCCACTAGGTCCAAAACTGAATGTCACCTTTGTTGCCCATGCACATATATCAAGGAACGCTCTCGACCACGGGCAAGTTACCAAATCCTCTTTATTACTTGGTAGTTCTAAGACCAATACATTAGTGGGATATGAATTTCTTATGGCAAGCATGCTATTTAACACATTTATTTTATAAAAATGGAAATTCATATGCAAGCAATCTTTTTTAAAGGAAGGGAGATGAAAGGGATGACCAGGAAGGGAGATGAATGAAAATTCATTGATTTTCCATACCAAGAGTCTAATATCTCGAAAAGCCATTGGCAGTTGAACTGGGAACACTGGTTCAGTGATTAAAACTGAAAGACTCAAGTAAGCTCCTGCACTTGAGATGTAAAGCAAAAGCATAAGTTTCCCAAGCAAGATTAGTGCTAGAGAACATAACACAAAATCCAAAAAAAAAAAAAAAAAAAAAAAAGGGTTACCATCAATCAGTAAAGCAGCCAAAAAAATAATAATAATTTAGCATCCAAACAGCAAGTTCAGAAAAAAAGAACAGCACCAACTTAAAAACCAAGCTCCATATGACCCGTAAAGCAATATTAAAAACTAAGCAACATATGACCACTTAAGCACCATATGCAATATTAATCTGAATCAGTACTTAATACATGACTCAAGTATAACTCAATAAAGGACTGACAAACAGTGACAGGTTGAGATAGAAAAAAAAGAGGCAGAAGAAAAAAACTATTAACAATTAATTGTTACTGACCTGTAAAGCAAAAAATTTGGTGTTCAGGTTCTGAGTATCTGATAGAATGTGCACAACTTGAAGCCACATGTCAGGATTATTTCGCAAATCCTGCCAAATAAGATCCGCAGCAGCCCCGTTTCTACACCATAAAGCATTGAAGGAACAATAAGAAGAAAATTGAGTTCCCAAAGGATGTAGATAGAAACCAAAATTTCATAAAATGTAAAACAAAAAAAAAAATTAGTCGGGGGAAAGTTGGTATTATTTCAATTCGCAGACAAATAACTCAGCAGGAATCTACTAAAAGGTTCAGCAGTATAACCATAGCTCCAGAATTCAAGATCACAAATATATCCATCAACGATAGTACCCAGAAAGGAACAATTATAGTTACTCTGCAAAAATATATATATATAAATGTATATATATAATATATATACATAACATTCTACATATTCTAGACCTATACAAGTCAGAATCATTTAACTATTCATGTCAAGTTTCACACCAACCAAGCAATAGGCGACAAAGATCATATGAGACAAATGTGTTTTGCGATTCCATTTGAAAGATTTCACTTTGTATTTTGAAACATGTTGAAGTTCAAAAATGTAAAGATTGCCTTTTGGAGTTGAAAAGAGTAAAGATTGTGTTTTTTTTTTGTTTTTTTTGCTTTTAAAGGGAACTAAAAAGTTGGAAGACATACACTGTCACAATTGAGTTCCCAGTCTGTAAAAAAAGAGTACGGACCAAATCCTACTAACAGAAAAGGCCAAAAGCAAAGCTCTTTGGTGTTGGGGGGGACTGGCACTGATTCTATAAAAATATTGAGAGTTCGTTAAATATAGTTTTCAATCAAAAAGAAACACTAGTTGGAAACTTTAAAACGGTATCTCAATAATAATAATAATAACAACGATTGGAAATCTGTAATCAGGTCTCGACCTCCCTTCCGTTTCGTTGTCAGGACACGGTATGAAGATTGAAATCAGTTTTGTCAACTCCAAATCTTATGAACCCATCATCTTCTTTTGACTTATTGGACGCTAAAGGACGCTCCTTTATAGTCGGTTCCACCTAGCTATTCCGTAGCCAAAAACCAGATCCCATGCCTCGTGGTGCTGATGATGATGTTCGTGGTAGTTTTCGTCGTGTTTGGCGGGAGGGTGGTAGTACATCCGAGCGGTTTGAGGACAGTGGGAATGAAATCTCACAACGATTCTCAATTCTACATCCAGAAGCTCCGCGGAGGAAGAGAGAGAGAAAGATAACAAAAGTACTTTGAGATGGGATAGAACACTTACGTCCCAAATAGAAAACGGCTTCTTTGGTTGTGATTACTCTTCTTCTGTCCCGCTTGCTCCTTTTTCGGGTTGGCCGGTCTTATGTGTTGAAATGTATTAGTTCAATGTATAGAAACTATCAGTCAGACCCCTTGTTTTCTATTTTTTAATAATAATTGGGGGGGGGGGGGGGGGGGGGGGGGGGGGGGGGGGGGGGGGGGGGGGGGGGGGGGGGGGGGGGGGGGGGGGGGG
>JAWZTD010031373.1:0-14711 GCA_035221335.1 Echites panduratus
AAAATTTGTCAATTTGACCATTATAAGGTTAAATCCTTTGAAAGTTTTCAAAAATTGAATGGTGAAATTGAAAAAATTTACAATGTTAAATGGTTAAATTGAGAAATCAAACAAAGTTAAATGACTTGCAAATGTCACAAAGTTAAATAATCAAATTGACATGTTCGAAAGTTGAATGGTCAAATTGAAAAAAGCATACAACTTTAGATGTCAAATTGATACTTATGCCATTTTTTTTGTATCATGTGTACATAGGAAAGCAAGCCTAGAGAGAGCAAATCTGAAGGAGGCAATAAGAACGTGACGGGAGAAATTGTAGCATTATCACAACAAATAAGGGAGATGTCCACATTCATGCAAACAATGCATGGACGAATGCAAGCAATAAATGGATGATTAAGATAATCAGAAACCCCACAAGAAGAGATTATTGAGGAAAGGAGACAACCTCAAGGAAGCCAACTAAGATATCAATCTGGAAGAGAAAGGTATATTGAGGAAGAAGAAGAAGAAGGACGAGAAGAAGAAATTGATAGATACTTGGGAAACATCAAATTGCAAATATCGACATTCCAAGGAAACTAAGCTAAGGCATGCTATAGATTCATGGAAGAAAAGAAGGAACAATTGGCAACCCCAGATTATGTCTTAGCTTGGTGGAAGCAATTGATGTTGACTCAAAGGCGGAATGGGCAACGTCAAATTGATACTTGGCAAGAATTGGAAGTCGTCATGAAGGCAAGATATATTCCTAATTATTATAATTTGGAACTTTTTCAAAGATTACAATCTCTTTCCCAAAGTAGCAAGTCGGTGGATAAATACTTCAAGGAGATGGAGTTGAATGAATCAAACTGACATTCAAGAAAATGAGGAAGATACCATGTCAAGATTCATAAGTGGGTTGAATAGAGAATTTGGAGATAAAGTTGAGTTGTATAAATATTCTAATATTCAAGAGCTACAACACTTGGCTATCAAGGTGGAAAAACAATTGAAGAGGAAGAGATGAGTTTTGGGTGCCAGGGGAGTTTTTCAAATTTTGGAGTTTCTTCAACAAAGGTGCAATCCCCTTGGGCAAATGGAGGAAAAGTGGTACCAAGCCATCTTTTGGGGAAAAGCCTTAAGGGAATGAAGTAAAGAATCCACCAATACAGAGAAGTAAAACTCAATTTCAAAATACTAGAAGTTGTGATATTAAATGTTACAAGTGTTTAGGTACAAGACATATTACTGCTGAATGTCCAAACTAGAGGGCCTTGATGATAATAGACATGCAGGTCTATTCTAAAGACGAAAAAGAGGAGGAACATCCTGTAGAAAAAGAAGAGGAGCAAGCAGATGAGCAAAAAAGAGATGAGGCTTTTGAAGTAGAAGAGTAATTAGCTCTTATTGTAAGGAGAGCACAAAACTTACAAGTCAAGGAAGATGATGGAGAGTGTCTCCAGAGAGATAACTTATTCCATGCAAGGTGTAAGATGTTTGTGAGGCTTTGTAGAGTTATCATTCATAATGGAATTTGTGTGAATGTAGCAAGTAAGAACATGATTGAGAAGTTGAAGCTTCCATTCCTCACTCATCCAAAACCCTTTGAAGTTGCAATAACTCAATGATTGTGGTGAAGTTAGAGTCAATAAGTAGGTGAGGATTCCATCTCAATTGGAAGATTTGAAGATGAGATGATTTGTGATGTGGTGCCAATGCAAGCAAGTCATTTATTGTTGTGAAGGCCTTGACAATTTGATAGAAGGGCTTTTTCTAACGAGTAAAAGAATAAGTATTCTATTGAGAAAGATGGGATGAAATTCAATTTGGCAATTTTACAACTCAAGAGGTTTACCAAGAGTAAAAGTTATTACAATAAAAAATGGAAGAATTCTACTCAAAAAGGGAGGAATTTTGAGAGGCGAGAAAAGAAGAAAAGGAGAGTGGAAAATTGAGGGAAATTAAAAAAAATTAAGGGAAAGGAATTGAGAGAAAAAAAGAGTTTATACAAAATAAAGAAAGGTTGCGAAAGTTTGTGAGGAAAAAAAGTCCTTGGTCTTACCTATGTTTAAAGAAGCTCTTAGTTCTAATGCTAATCTTTCTTTTTCTTATGTGGTTGAATCTCTTTCGCAAGAATTTGGTGATGTATTTCTGGAAGAGTTGTCTAAAGGATTGCCTCCAATTAGGGGAATTGAGCATCAAATTGATCTTATTCTTGGAGCTCCTCTTCTAAATAAACCCCACCGACCTATAGAACCAATCCAGGAGAGATAAAGGAGATTCAAAAGCAAGTAGAGGAGTTTCTTGATCAAGGGTCAGTTAGGGAAAGTATGAGTCCTTGTGCGGTTCCAATTCTATTTGTTCCTAAGAAGGATGGTTCATGGGGGATGTGTTGTAATGAACTGGATCCCGAATCCATGAGGAAACGAGATCTAGAGTCTTAGGATTTAAAAAAAAATTCTCTCATAACGAGTTGAGAACAATACATACCCTATTTTCATGATCTTTGCAGAATGATGCTTGAGATCTTGTCCTATGTTATTGAACTTGACTTTTTGATCTACTCAGCTTAAGTTCTTCTAATATATTCCATATCTGTCTAGGTGAACAGAAAGGAAAACAGAAGAAAGGAGAAACTAGTGTGGAGAAACAAACGTATTGTAATTTTTCTCTGTAGAGAGAAATTACTCCGATTTCTGAGGTTGAAAATCATTATGTGGTTCTAGTTATTATAGGATATATAAATAATCCTATTATAATAACAAAAATAGAATAAGACTTGTCTACAGTATAGATCTTTAATGTAACCCATCTATC
Organism: Echites panduratus; assembly: GCA_035221335.1. Taxonomy (NCBI): domain Eukaryota; kingdom Viridiplantae; phylum Streptophyta; class Magnoliopsida; order Gentianales; family Apocynaceae; genus Echites; species Echites panduratus. Next base: position 2,803 of record JAWZTD010031373.1, read on the forward strand.
CTTTTGTTTAATTAAAGGTCCAATAATTATTCATTAGATCATAAACCTAATATAATTATTTTGGCCCTTCAATTAAAGCCCAATATTTATTTTTATTCTTAGTCTATCAATAATTAATCTCATGGACCCAAGTCCAAATTAATTATAATACTAAATAAAATAACTAATTAATTTTATTCAAATTCAAATAATTAATTCCAATGATTAATTAAAATCCTTAATTAATTATTAATGCTATCTAGAATAGAATCAATTCTTTCTCCAATCTCCTATTTAATAATGATATAGAATCATTCATACACAATAGTGTTACATTAAGGATCTTAAGACACAATGTTTATGGCACTATAAAAGGACCGAAATACCCTTACTACATAGTAGCAATATACTTAGTCATTCTAAACAAAATTATATTATCACCATAAGAAGATGATGTACTTCTTGGTACGTTGCCATAGAAACAAAGGCCTGTTGAGATAAAAACTCAATCTTTAGTTTTTGACCTAGACGTGTATTAACACATTTACCATTCTATATAACAATCATTATTGAGCTTAGGTATTGCGCCCATCCTTAGGTATCTATTTCTTTTACTTTTGAATCACAATGAATACTCACTAGAAGAATATTTAGTACAACAATAGTTGTACTACCAATGCCTCGGGTTCAAAGGTAAAAGAAACAGAAGGCCTGTTGAGATAAAACTCAACCCTTAGTCTTTGACCTAGAGGTGTATTGACACATTTACCATTCTATGTAACAATCATTATTGAGCCTAGGTCTTGTGTACTATCACCTTATTTAGTAGCATCTACCATCCTTAGGTATCTATTTCTTTTACCTTTGAATCACAATGAATACTCACTAGAAAAATATTCAGTACAACAATAGTTGTACTACCGAGGCCTCAAGTTCCATTATCCAACTAAGAACACACACAAAAGGGCGATTAACCTATCTCATATATGATGAGGCATAGAGACCTCTTGTACAAGTCTGTCTTAACGAACTCCAAGTACCAAACATATTAGGCTATTGATCTCCGATATGTGATCCCACACATAACATATCAAAAGCACAAGGACTTAGCTTCACCAAACTACCAACCTATACTCATGTCATGGGGGCATGCCCACGCTCTAGCAACAATGATATTAGTTTTCTCTTTGTTGATAGTACCTTTAGCTTTAGAGAACAATCACTGAATGATCCTACTCTACACAAACAAAATGTGCTAACATAGTTTGGGAGCACTACCCAATGACTAAAGGTAAGTCACCCTACTTAAAGGAGACTAATGTGTTATGACTTTTGTTCAATGAAATGCCCACTTCCATTAACTTGTAAAAAACTAATTCCTTATGATTTATCCATACCTTACTACGTTGAAAGTCCCAACACATAGATCACCTATTTTTAAATCAAGTTGGACCTTATTGCATGTTATACTAATATGTATAAAGATTGTAGTTTTTCACACTTTATCTCAGAATATGATAGTCTTTTTGGGCATAAATCTCAACATATGTGTTGATTGTCGAGAACTCAACACCCAGACTTGATGATATGCTGGATGAGTTGAGTGACTGTACTTGTTTTTCTGAACTTGATCTTAAGAGTGGCTATCACCAAATAATAATTAAGGAAGGGGATGAATGGAAAAATGCTTTTAAAACAAAACATGGTCTCCTTGAGTGGTTGGTTTTGCTTTTTGGTTTGACTAATGCACATAGTACTTTCTGGAGATTGTTGAATCATGTTTCAAAGGATTATATTGGAAAATTTGTTGTCATGTATTTTGATGATATCTTGGTCTATAGTAAATCTATGCATGATCACTTTAATCATTTAAGGCATGTTTGTGATACTCTTAGGAAAGAACAATCGTACGCTAATTTGAAGAAATGTTCTTTTTGTTTAAAACAAGTTTCTTTTCTTGGATATATTGTTTCTTCTAACTTAGTTCATGTAGATTATGACGAAAAGATCAAGGTTATCAAAGAATGGCCAATGCCAAAAACGATAAGTGAGGTAAGAAGTTTTCATGGATTACCATCCTTTTATAGAAGAATTGTTCCTAATTTTAGTACTATCGCTACTCCAGTAACTGAGATTGTTAAAAGGCATGTTGTTTTTCATTGGAAAAGGGATAAGGAAGATGCTTTTAATTTGTTGAAATGTAAGTTTGTTTGTGCTCCTATTCTTGCATTACCCGATTTTTCTAAAAGTCATTGAGATTGAATGTGATGCATCGAGATTGAGCTTTGTGGTTGTTATAATGCAAGAAAGGAATCCAATTGCATATTTTAGTGAGTATTGCATGGAGCATTTTTGCTATATTCTACTTATGATATTGAATTGTATACATTGGTTAGAGTTTTACATACTTGGCAACATTATCTTTGCCTTTTGAGTTTGTTATTCATATAGATCATGAATTATTAAAGCATTTGAAGAGTCAAGATAAGCTAAGCAAGAGGCATGACTAGTGGGTGGAATTTATTGAGATGTTTCCTTATGTGATAAAATACAAGCAAGGTAAGAAGAATGTGGTAGCGGATGCTTTGTTAGGGAGGTATTCCTTAATCTCTACTCTTAATGCTAATTTGTTAGGTTTTGAGTATATTAATTAACTTTATGTCAATGATAAGGATTTTAAAGATGTTTTTCTTGCATGCGATTAAGGGGGCTTTGAGCAATTTTATAATCATGATGGTTATTTGTCTAGGAAAATAAACTTCGCATTCTGAAGTGTTCATTGCTTAAATTGTTGGCCATTGAATCTAATGGGGGTGGTTTAAAGAAATGTTTTGCCGTTGCTAAAACTTTGGATATGTTGAAAGAGCATTTCTTTTGGCCTCATATGAAAAAAGATGTTATTAAAATTTGTTCAAATTGCCTTGCACGTAGGAAAGAAAATCAATGGTTAATCCTCATAGTTTGTATATGAGTCTACCCATTCCTCATGCTCCTTGGATTGATGTTTCAATGGATTTTATCTTAGGATTGCCTAGATCTAAAAAAGGTAAGGATTCTATAGTTATGGTTGTAAATGGGTTTTTCAAAATGACATATTTCATTGCATGTAATAAGACTGATGATGCAACATTGATATGATTCTAGGTCCTCTTTTTGGCTAGGAAGTCTATTCACAACTAAAGATAAGATTTCACCTAGGGTTTGTTTAGACTAGTTAGAATGACCTATGAGATGCAACTCTCATCAACCATTCTCTTAATTTGAAAGAGCAATCAATACCCTAACCCCCAAGTAATTGATATCCGTAGTGTAATTCTATAAACACTCTTAAAAGAATATCACAAGATGAAGTCTGTCACACAAAGGAGTAGAGGTGGGTTCTTTCTTTGATTTCTTGAATGAATGAATTACATGCAATTGAGAACCTATTTATATTGTTTTAGATCAGCCCCTTCTTGGCAAATATTGTTAGGGGAAATAATTACACAAAATGCACCTAAACTATGCAAGAAATACAAATCAAGATAGAAAGAAGGCAAAAAAAATCATTGCTAGAAGTTGGCCAGTCTGCTCCGGATTTGTTTATCTGGCGCCAAGCTTACCTCTTTTGGAAGCTCTCCTCTCTTTTCCACTTTTGATCAGGTGTTGGACAGTGGAGGCCAGGCGCCGGACAACCTCAATTGCCATTGGTTTCTACCAGCCTTTTGAGGTCCTTTCACCCTTCATTCTTGTGTCCTTTCATTCCGATCTTCCATGACATATTTTGTTATGAATTCAAGCCTTTTTTATCTTTCAAAAGATGTAACATTCCATATCCTTTTGATATCACATTCCCCTTCAAACTTGGTTGCCTCAAAGATGGCTCCAAAGTCAAGTTGTTCTTCTTTCCTTTGAAGGTACGTGATTAGAGCCTTCTTCATCTTGGATGCTTGAGCCCTCGTGATAGGTCCGGAAGGCATTGATGGTTCTAAGTCTCCATCATATCCCATCTCGTTGGAAGGATTCGTCTTTGAATCTTCGCCATCTACATCAAAACGAGACAAGTCACTCACATTAAAAGTTGGACTGACTTTGTACTTACCTTGCAAGTTGAGTCAGTAGGCACCGTCGTTGATCTTCTTAATGATCTGAAAAGGTGCATCTCCTATTGAATCAAGCTTCTTTTTCTTGGCTTGAGGAAATAGTTCCTTTCTCAAGTGAATCCACACAAAATATCTGATGTTAAAAGGTACCTTCCTTTTACCCTTGTTATGATAGTTGGCATTCCTTTGGCTTTGCAATTGAATGTTTTCTCTTACTTTGGCATGCAATTGCTTGACCAAATCTGTCTTATCCTTCCCATCTAAGCTTGTAACTCATTCAAAGGTAAAGATGTTAAATCTAAAGAAGTTAAATTATTGAAGCCATATACTAACTCAAATGGAGAAAAATGAGTAGAAGAATGCACACATCGATTATATGCAAATTCAATAAATGGTAAGTAATCTTCCCAAGACTTTAAATTCCTTTTGATTATGGCCCTCAACATATTTCCCAAAGCCCTATCAACGACCTCGGTTTGTCCATCCGTTTAAGGATGACATATGGTAAAAAACAACATCTTGGTACCTAATTTACCCCATAATACCTTCCAAAATGACGTAGAAATTTGGTGTCCCTATCACAAACAATGGTTCTAGGGATGCCATAAAGTCTAACCACTTCCTTGAAAAACAAATTTCCCACATTAGTAGCATCATCCACTTTAGAGCATGCAATGAAATAAGTCATTTTTGAAACCTTATCCACTACAACAAGAATGGAATCCATACCCCTCCGAGTCCTAGGCAATCCCAGTACAAAATCCATGGATATATCTTCCTAAGAAACATTAGGAATAGGCAAAGACATGTACAACCCATGTGGTTTTAGAGTAGACTTAGCTTTCATACATGCAATTCAGGTTTCACATACTCTAATTACATCCCTTTTCATGTGTGGCCAATAAAAAGGTTATTTCAAAATAGCTAAGGTCTTAGTTATGCCAAAATGGCCCATTAAACCTCCTTCACGACTTTCAATGACTAGAAATTTTCTCAAGGAACATATAGGGATGCACAACTTATCTTCCCTAAACAAATATCCTTCATGCAAGTAAAATTTATCATAAGCACCACTTCCACATGCATTAAATATAGTGTTGAAATCATCATCTTCCTTATACATTTCCTTCAAGAATTCAAACCATAGCAATCTAGCTCGAAGGGTGGTATTTAAGACATACCTTCGTGAGAGTACATTCGCTACCACATTCTCTTTTCCTTGCTTGTATTTGATAACTTGGGAAAACATCTCGATAAACTCCACAAATTTAGTGTCTTTTGCATATCGTTTGTTGTCCCTTTCGTTGCTTTAATGATTCATGGTCTGAATAGATGACGAACTCTTTTGGTAAAAGGTAGTGTTGCCAATGCTCCAAGGACCTAACCAAAGCAAAAAGTTCTTTTTGATAGGTAGAATAATTCAAAGTAGCACCATTTAACTTTTCACTAAAATAAGCTACGGGCCTTCTCTCTTGCATGAGTACGGCTCCAATTCCCACCCCAAAGGCATCACATTCAATTTCAAAGACTTTGGAAACATCGAGGAGAGAAATGATAGAGGCATTAACAATTAGATTTTAGCATTTGAAAGGATTGTTCTTGTTCTTTGTCCCACTTAAATTTTACCTTCATCTTTATGATTTCCAGGGGGGCTGCAACAATGCTAAAATTATGAACAATCCTATTATAAAAGGAAGCCAACCCATGGAAACTTCTTACCTCGCTAACGCTTTTAGGTGTAGGCCATTCTTGGATTGCTTTGATCTTCTCTTAATTCACATGAACATTAGGAGTAACAATGTAACCAAGAAAAGTGACTTTAGGTAAACGAAAAGAACACTTTTTTAAATTAGCAAACAATTGTTCCTTAGTAAGTATTTCAAACTCAATCATCAAATGCTCAACATGTGCATCTATGCTCTTGCTACACACTAATATATCATCAAAGTAGACTACAACAAATTTACCAATGCATTGTCTAAGAACATGATTCATTAGTCTCATAAATGTATTTGGTGCATTTGTGAGTCCAAAAGGAATTACTAGCCATTTGTACAAGCCTTATTTAGTTTTGTAAGCTGTTTTCCATCACCTTCGTCTTTCATTCTAATTTGATGGTACCAGTTTTTCAAATCTATTTTGGTAAAGCATTCACTTCTACTTAGCTCATCTAGCATATCATCTAGTCTAGGCATGGGAAATTGATACTTTATTGTGATTTTGTTGATGGATCGGCAATCCATGCACATATGCTATATCCCATCTTTCTTTGGTACAAGTAACTTGGGGATTGCACTCAGACTAAGGCTTTCTCTCACATATCTTCTTTCTTGGAGCTCTTCCACTTGCTTTTGTAGCTTCTTGGCTTAGTTCGGATTTGTACAATATGTGGCCTTGTTTGGAAGGGGAGCACCCAGAATGAAATTGATTTGATGTTCAATTCCTCGAAAAGCTTGTAGCCCCATTGGAAGCTCTTTTGGAAAGATATCTTCAAATTTCTACAAGAGAGAGTTAACAACACTAGGGCAAGAAGTGTTAGATTCATTAGGAATAGAAGTCAAAGAATGTTTACACATTATCAAGGCCATTGGCCTCATTCCCTTCCAAGCACTCTTCAACTCTCTTGTTTTTGCATAAAAACTTACTTTCTTTTCACTCATGTCTTACCCCTTTTTCTTCTTTTCCTTTTGCTCACTCTTATCTTTCTCAAATTTTTTTCTCATGTCTTTCTCCTTCTCTCTTCTTTTCACTTCCCTAGACTTTGACGTTTCCTCTCTTTATTTTCTCTTATCCTTTTTTCTCTCATAATATTCTTTCATCTTCTCTAAGAGTGTTTTTTGATTAATATAGGCTTCATGTGGCTTCAATGAGTTCAAATGAATTCTTTTCTCTCCAAACTCAAGAGTGTACTTGTTCTTGAAGCAATCAAAGGTAACTCTCCTATCATATTGCCATGGCCTCCCAAGTGGCAAATGTGTGGCTTGCATAGGAACCACGCCACTATGCTTTCCCATAGAGAAAGGAATCCTCACTTGCTTTAACACCTTTATCTCCCCACAATCATTTAACCATTGCAATATATAAGGTTTGGGTGGTCTATGCAAGGTAGTTTCAAGCGGTCCACCATGTATTTGCTTGCTACATTGACATAACTTCTACTATCAACAATCAATTTACATAGATTTCCCACTATCATACACCTAGAGTGAAACAAGTTCTTTCTTTGCACTTTTTCTTCTTCCTTAGTTTGGGCACTTAAGACTCTCCTAATCACCATATTCAATTGCCCTCCCATAATTCCCTCATTAGGGTCACTACTCTCTTCTTCCTCATCACCACAAGGTTCTCTCTCTTTGCCATCATTATCATCTTCACTACAAGATTCCATAACTCCTCTTTCAATAATAATGACCCTCTTGTTTATGCATTCATTAACATAGTGTCCAAATCCTTGACATTTAAAGCACTTCACATCTCTAGCTATAGGAGGGTGAAGAGGTGCCTTATCTTTGTCCCCTATAGGGCCCTTGGTGTCCACAACCATGGGCTTGGTTGCTTCCTCTTTGGGAGGTGACTATGCCACTCCTTGCTCCTTCTTGACCATGGAGTCGTAGCTTTAGAAGTGGAGTTGTCATAACTTGATGCAAGAAATGGCTTTCCATAATGTATCCTCCGGTTCTTGACTTGCTTCTCAATCTTGATGGCCTTTTGCACCATCTCTTCCATATCCTCATATTGTTGTAATTCTAGCATGTCCTTAATTTCCTTGTTTAGGCCATGCAAGAACCGTGCCATGTTGGCTTCGGGTTCCTCTCCCACAAGTTTGCTTCTAAGCATAGCAATTTCCATTTCTTTGTAATAGGCATCTACACTCTTCATTCCTTGTGTGAGAGTTTGTAACTTGTGATGAAGGTCTCTTTGAAAATGTTTTGTCCCAAATCTCTTCCTCAATTGTCTCTTCATTTCTTCCCAAGTTTCTATTAGTGGTGCTTATTGTTTTTGTCTTGCAATTACCAAATGATCCCACCACACTATGCCATAGTCCATGAAACCCACAATGGCTGGCTTGAGCTTCTTCTCCTCTGAGAATTAATGGCACTCATAGATGGAATCAACTCTCCTTTCCCAATCAAGATAGGCATAGGATCATCACCTCCATAGAAGGGTGCTACTATTAATTTGTTGCTTCCGATGTTCTTGTCAAGGTCACCATCCTCCCTTCAATGTGTTCTTGGTCTTTCATTATCTAGTTCACCATCATAATATCCAAAGTGGCTCTCTTCCTCATCATATTGATCATGGATGTTTCGCAGCCTTGGTTGCGCCTTTGGTTAGAGGTTGAGGATTTCTCAAGTGAAGATGGGTAGGTGTTTCCAAGTTGTCCATTCTTCCCTCCACTTGGACTAATCTTGTTCCCAAGTTTCTTCCCATGCCATTTATACTGTTTAAAAGTTCCCAGGCCATGCTATCCATCATTTCCCATAAGTGTCGAAATATTTGTTTGGTCCACTCCTATATTGGAAGCTTGAGTAGAATGGCTTGCTTTCTGGCTTTTGATGTCTCAATGATGAAGTTCTCACTTATTCTAGTGTATATCACTCAATTTAAAGCTTTTGCAACTCAAAGGAAACTCTCCACTCTTTCCATTTACCACTCAACTCTTTTTTAAGTTCTTATAAGATTCACTATTGCAATTGCAAGTCACTTAGTTCAAGGATACCAAGTAGTCATGCAAATAAATCAATTATTCAATGAGAATCCATAATTAAGAGCACAAAGATTTCGTGATTGGTCAATCCATTCAAGACAAGTAATAGCACAAATGGAGTCAAAGAAATGAGTAATAAGGAAATTAATCAAATTCCTAGAGGTTAAGAAATGTGATCAAATTTTCCATGCAAAGTCATGCAAATTTTCAAGCCTCTTTATTCTCAAACCCTCAAAACTATCAATCAAATGTATTTTGCAATCTTTCTTAATCAAGTATTGAACAATAGTCTCAAAGATTTTTCACCCCAAATTGTCCCCCTTTTTTGTCACAGAATTTTTTTCATTGCTTTGCAAAGAGATAGATGGGTAGATGAACAACACTCAACACATAGAAGTAGCCCTTGTTTTTGGCTTTATTCTTGGCTCTAACAACAAATGATCACAAGAAGATAGTAGGATAAATTTAAGAAGAACAAACACAAACAATAGTATGATCATAAGATTTCAAATAAGAAAAATATGATCTTAGCACCAAACAAGAAGTAAATAAAGATAGTCAAACCTTAGATGAAGAACCCAAAGCTCTGATACCACTTTATGATATGATTCTGGGTCCTCTTTCTGACAAGGAAGTCGACTCACACCTAAAGACAAGATTTCGCCTGTGGTTTGTTTGGACTAGATAGAATGACCTATGAGATGCAACTCTCATCAACCATTCTCTTGATTTGGAAGATTAATCAATACTCTAGTCCCAAGTGATTGATAGCCCTAGTGTAATTCTACAATAACTCTAGATTCTTAAAGAATCTCACAAGATGAAGTTTGTCACACAAAGGTGCAGAGAAGGGTTTTCTTTCTTTGGTTTCTTGAATGAATGAATTACAGACACTTGAGAGGCCATTTATAGTGTTATAGTTCAGCCCCTTCTTGGTAAATATTTTTACTGGAAATAATTACACGAAATTCCCCTGAACTATGCAAGAAATACAAATAAAGATGAAAAGAAGGAAAAAACAATCGTTGCTGGAAGTTAGCTAATCGGCGCAAGCAGTCATGCCCAGGATTGGTCTGCCTGGCTCCAAGCAGTGCACCGGGAGGGACACCGGACCTCCTTTCTTGTTCAAGACAGTGGAGATCAGATGCTGGACAGCCTCAATTGCCACTAGTTTCTACCAGTCTTTTGAGCTCCTTTCACCCTTCATTGACATATTTTGTCATGAATTCAATCCCTTTTTATCCTTCAAAAGATGCAACATTCCATATCCTTTTGATATCACATTAACTTTCAAACTTGGTTGCCTCAAAGATGGCTTCAAAATCAGGTTGTTCTCCCTTTTTGTGGATATACATGATTAGAGCTGTCTTCATCTTGGTGCTCGAGTCGTCACAATAGGTCCGGAAGGTATTGACGGTGCTAGGTCTCCATCAAACACATGTGGCTGAATTGTTTTTAAAGAAGTTGTGCTTTTGCATGGAATTCCTAAAAGTATTGTGAGTGATTGTGATGCTAAGTTCTTGAGTCAATTTTAGCATGTTTTGTAGGGAAAGTTGATTACTACTTGTCATCTACAAACTGATGGTCAAACTGAAGTTGTTAATACGACTTTAGGAACTTTCCTTAGGGCTGTGATTAAAAAGACTTTGAAGTTATGGAAAGAATGCATACCATTCATTGAATTTGCATATAATCAATGTGTGCATTCTATTAATCATTATTCGCCTTTTGAATTGATTTATGGTTTTAATCCATTAACTCCATTAGATCTTGTCCATTTACTATTAATGAACTAACAAGTTTTGATAGGAAGAAAAGGGCAAATTTGATTAAAAGCATTCATGCTAAGGCAAGGTCAAATATTAAGGAACAATCACAAAAGTATGCAACTAAGCATAATAGGAAGAAGCATCCAATGATCTTCAATGTTGGAGATTAGGTTTAGGTACATTTTCTTAAGTAGAGATTTCCCAATGTTCGCAAATCAAAATTGGATCCTAGAGGAGATAAACCTTTTCAAGTTGTTGAAAAGATTAATGACAACCCCTATAAGATTGACCTTCCTAGTGAGTATAATGTTACTGATCTTTCTCCTTTTGATACAAATGATTCAGATTCAAGGATGAATCCTTTAGAGGAGAGGGGGAATGATAGAGATGGTGTACCAAGAATTCCTCAAAGACCAATTGCTCATTCGAAACAAATAGGCTAAGACAATTGATAATTCGATTCGTCTTTGAATGTGAAGAAGATCTTCTTTAAAAGCTCCAAAGGATTCCAAAGAGGAAAATCAAGTTGATAAAATATTGTTTTAGAGCTAAATAGAAGCAAAATTAGGCAGACAAAAAAAACCAGTCCAGCAACCAGTTCACTAACCGACGTTGGACAAAATAGAGCCAAAACTAGGTGTTAAATAGAGAAAATCTAGCACGGTCACCTATGGAGGAATCGACACTGGTCGAATTCCTTCTTGGGGCCAATCGAGCAGTTAAAAGAACCTGTCAACTATTTTGACCATGAAAATTCAATTTCCTACTTTGTTTTCTTTATTAGTTTTAATTATATTTTGATTAGTAAACTTTTCTAGAGTGTTTCTAATCATTATGTAATTGTTTTCAAGATAGATAGTTTATTCTAATCAAGATTCTACGAAGCTTACCTAATTCTTGTAGGACGAGGTATATGCAACTTATGCTATTATAAATAGGGCTCTATTGTAAGACTAAATTATCTGATTATTATTGAATATAATTTGAGATTTGAGAGCTTTTTCTATCTTGTTTAGTTCTTCGTAGAATTCTTGGCTTATCATTTAACCAGATTAGGTTGCTTGTGGCATCACAATTTTTTAAAATATTGATTAGCACTTGAGAAATAGTACATCAATATATGTTCAGGCATCAAAACCTCTTAATCGTTTGGGGAAATGTTTCATGCTTGTGTTGTGTCTAGGTAATCAAGAGTTAGGTTCGCATCAGCAAGTGTAACAGTATATCCATGCATTATGGTCATCTGTGTCAAGGGATCCTGGACGACATCCTTGTAAAGATCAGTTTGCTCTTGCTCCACCTTACCTATCTATCTACATTGCAATTCGGTGAATACAATTTTTTTCACAAAGTAGGTAACTTAAGAGGTAC
>JAWZTD010031383.1:0-14707 GCA_035221335.1 Echites panduratus
TATTCATAACTTGCTTGATTGCAAATTGATTTCCATTACAAGTGACAATGGTAGATAATTTCTCAATAAAGGTTTTTTTTTTCCAAGCTATGTGATGTTTTTGGAATTATAGATTTTTTGCTACTAAAATCTCTCAATGAAATGATTCTATGGAAATATGACATGCACTATGATTTGTGAAAACTCTTTGCCAAAATACTTTTGGACAAAAGGCATCAATAACTCTTTTATCAAGAAAATTCCATTTGAACTTCCGTTTTGATTACTTTTCAAATATGCTCATTTTAAAGTTTTTGTATGAAAATGATTTATTCCCAATAAAAGAGAAAATATATTGAAATTTTAAATTTCAAATTCAATAGGGGCATATTTTTGTTATACTCTTTAAACAAAAAGGTATAACATTTTTTTAAAAAAGAACTTTGGTTGTAGAAGAATCGATTAATGTTACCTTTGACTACACCTTGAGAAAGGATTTTGATGATGATGAAGGTATATGTGAAGATATCAACTTGAGGGACTCTAGAAGTGTGAATCTCCATGCTATGAAGAAGACTAAAATATTTAAGAAAACCTTGCTAAGACATTTGATGAAAATAATAAGGAGGAGGACCAAATGATCATCAACCAAAATGAAATCCTGAAGGATTAGAAATTTTCTATTCATCATCCTAAAGAATTGATCATATGATCATCATCATCTCCATGGGTAAAAATGAGCAGAAATTTTATTTATTATCTTGCTTTACTTTCCTATAATGAGCCAAGGACCATTGATGAGGCTCTTGATGATGATTTTTGAATTATGGTCATGCGAGATAATTTGAACCCATTTGTTAGAAGCCAAGTTTGTATTTTGGTGAATGGACCTAAGGACCATCTCGTCATTGGTACCAAATGGATATTTCGAAACAAATTGGATGAGGATGGGAAGGTAATTAGAAATCAAGCTAGTTTGGTTGCCCAAGAATTCAAATCAAGAAGAGGGCATTGAGCATCACTAGATTTTTGATTCCATCGATATATTAGAATCTACTTATATACTATTAGCCTTTGCATGTTTTAAAGTTTCTAATATTTATCAATAGGATGACAAAAGTCTCGTTCTAAATGCTTTTATTGATGAAGGATTTTATGTTGAACAACCTTCCGATTTTGTACATGAACAATTTCCAAAATATGTCTTCTAGTTCTCAAAAGCTTTATATGGTCTTAAACAAGCTCCTAGAGCTTGGTGTGAATAATTGAGTGATTTTAAAAGTTTTTTTTTCAAGAAGAAATGACAACACTACTCTTTTTATTGAGTAGAAAGAACTTGGAAACATCTTACTTGTTCTAATATATGTTTACGATATCATAATTGGTGCCACTAATGAGACTTTGTGTAAGAATCTTTCACTTATTATGCAAGAAGAATTCGTGATGAGCATGATGTGAAAGTTAAATCTCTCTCTTGGTGCAAATCAAGCAAACTAGTGAGATAATTTTCATCAACCAAGTAAAATAAACGAGGTTTGGGATTAATGAATCAAAAGTCATTGGCATTACTATAAGCTCATCTACCAAGATGGACAAAGATGAACTTGGTAAAAATGTAGATGAAAGGTTCAGGTATGATAGGTAGTTTATTTTATTTGACTGCTAGTAAACCTGATATTGTGCTTGTTATGTGCTTATTTGCTAGATTTCAATCATGTCCTTAGAAATCTCATCTTTATGCTATTAATTGTTTCATGGATATCTCATGGGAACTTATGATTATCGTGCATGATATTCTAAATTTTTAACTTTTTCAATTGTTTCGTTCCAAGTTGATGTTCGTTCCAAAAGTTGAAGCTAAGTGTTTAGAAATATATTTTTAAGAGGCTCTTTCATATCTTGACATGGAGTAAGCATGCATTTCTCCTTCCATAGCTAAGGCAAAATATATTCTTGTGGCAAGTTATAACGCATAACTATTTTGGTTGAAGCACACTTTACTTGATTATGAACTTAAATTTGAACATGTGCAAATCTTTTATGATAATATTCTAGTGCTGTTGATCTCTCAAAAATTCCTTTCAACACTCTCACACTAAGCATATTGCTTTTAGATATCACTTTCTTAAAGATCATGTGCAAAATGGGTGGTATTTCTATTGAATATGTGTGTACAAATTTGCAAATTGCCTTGGTTCGATTTACAAGGCTGAGAAGGGTTTAATGTATTTTAAAATTCCATGACTAACATATGTTTTCTGTTGAGAATTCTTTTTCTAGGTTGTCTAGACTTTGGACTGTCCAGAATGTATTACTTTGACTGTCAAGAAAAATTCCAGTAGCATATTGGAAGCAAGCTTAAGACTTTTGACACAAGTTTGAAACGTCAACTTAAACAACCTATGTGCACACTCGTTTTCAGTCAATCTTGATAAGAATGGGTTTGGAGAGGCATTTCTCCTAGAAATATATAATAATGAGAAAGTTCATCTGATGGTGAAGCAGAAATATTTGAAAGGTCTATTCTACTAGAGTCTTGGATTTGGTGTTGCAAAAATGATAAGAGAAGCGTAATTATAATATTGCTTGAACCAACGATCTCCTTTCACCAACCTTTTTCTAGTTACTTCAAAGCCCTTTGTTCAACACCTTCACCGTTTAAACTAGGCAGTAGGCAAAAAAGAGGAACTCCAGTGGATTTATTGACATTGATGTTAAAGTTTTACTTGATGATTTCAAGGAACAAAATCTCAAAAAGGTCACATGTACATCTTGTATCTGATCTAATATGGGAAGCTATTTCCAAAAATTGGCATTTCAAAACAAGGGATGGAGAGGAAAAGAAAATAACATGAGTACTTCAAATAACAGACTACTCACTTGTTTATTCAAAGCCCACATGATTCAACATGAAGATGGTAAATTCAGTGGATATGTTATATACTCTCATGACTATGTAGATGAATAGATCTGAAGTTTTTTTCAAGCTTACGGAATGAAATTGTCTCAATGGTCTCTAAAAGAATAAGGAATCTGATGACACGACACATTAAAACAAATTTAGTCTTGAAGAGTTAATTTTTTAAGTTGAAATTTTTAGTTCTTGAAAGTAAATCTAGGAATTATGAAGAAAATGAATTGGAAGCTAAGATTGATGCAACATTTGAGGTTGTCTAAAGAGGTGAAGTATTGGAGGACAATGCAAATCAAACATAATAGACTCCCAAACAGAAAACATCTCCATTGTTGTTATGAAAGTTGAGCTTGAAATTGAATGAAAAATTGGAGATGAAGAAGCCTTTAGTAAGTTGGATGGGGACTACTTGACATTCTAAATCTTGTTACAAACCAATCCATGCTATTACTTGCAATGTGTGTCAGACTACTACAAAAAGGGGACAACAATTAGCGTATCTGTAACTACTCCTTGACTCCTTTTTAAGATGGTTTTACATGTTTATCGTAATATGTGGATCTTTGTTATATGTGGCTTGATTTGATTTTTTTTAAATACAATTTAGTACCACGTCGGCTAATATGTTTTCTTTGGGATGCTTAGATCTATAAAATTATTTTATGCAAATATGACTGTTAATGTCAAGCATGATATTGTAGATATTACTGATATTTTTGCTTAATGTTGCCAAAAAAGGAGAGACGTGTATGATTTTGGTGATTTTTATGTGACTCCATGGATGTGGTTGATCATTCTAAATCCTCTTATGTAATACATTTGTGATATATTATACATATACATTTTTGTGTTATGCTTTTATGATTACTTTTAAACATGTTATGACGTGGTGTGGCTTGGGATGGCTTACAAATAGTTCTATAAATTGTTGGTTTTTATCATATTATGTTAGGTTTTGTTTTAGTATTTTATGTTGGACTTATATGACTTCTTGGACTTCTGCTTACACTTTTCCTGATTATGGTGACTGGCTTGATTATCCATATATCTATTTTCTCCATGAAAGATATGATTGTTTAACTTGTCGCTTTATGATTTATGCTATGTTACCTTTACTATATTGGCAACTATAGTCTTACACTATCTCTTTGTGGATTTGTGCTGACAAATGCTAGCTTCTCTTGGTTTTATGAAATTAAGTATGCAAGGTGGGTTTTATTTAAATCTCACTTTTGGTTCTAAACTTAAAAGTAGATCTTTTGAATGGCGATGTAGCTGATTTTTTGTCCAAGTTTGCTAATGAATATATTTTTTTTTTTTGCTGATGACAAAAAGGGGAGAAGAATAAGAATTGACATGCTGAGCTTTTATGTTTGTTTTATGGTTCAATTATAACTGATGATTTATTCTTTGTTTTATGATGGTGGTGATGGGAGGTCTTTAGTGTTTATATTGCTTGACATATTGATTATGGGGTGGAATTTGATTAGTTACTATGAAGGCATTTACAAATCTTTTGAACCATTGATGAAAAAGATTTTTGGATTATTAAAGTTGTGGTCGTTATATTTGATGAAAATGACTTTTTAGCAAACAGTATGATATGGTATAATTGTGCAATAAGTTGAAATAAGTCTTATGGTTTATATATATCATGCATTAAATGTTTGGGGTGCTATATAAACTGCTTGAGGCTTGCTTGCTAAAC
Organism: Echites panduratus; assembly: GCA_035221335.1. Taxonomy (NCBI): domain Eukaryota; kingdom Viridiplantae; phylum Streptophyta; class Magnoliopsida; order Gentianales; family Apocynaceae; genus Echites; species Echites panduratus. The sequence continues at coordinate 4,602 of JAWZTD010031383.1, forward strand.
TCTTTCAGGCTGGAAACCTCAAAATATACTCTGTCAAATTTTTTTAAAAAAAATTTTAAGTGAGGGGGAGCTTGATGACTTATATATGTTTCAATACCTAACATCTTTCAGAAAAAAGGAGGCTTGTAGGTAAGTTGGGTCATTAGGTTAGTTAAGCTATTATTATTATTATTATTATTATTGTTATTATTATTATTATTATTATTATTATCTTTACCTTAACTTGGCCATATATTGAGGAGGAATTATGATTACTTGAATTTTATTCACTTATGCTCCATATTTGATGTATCCTTGTACTTATTTGTTTTATGGTTTGTCATCATCAAAAAGGGGGAGATTGAAAGCCTTAATAGGCTTTTGATTAACTTTTATTTTGATGATAACAAATTAGTACTATTGAAGTTTCAAGTTTATCTATCTTAAGAAATGTTGGACTACATAACGAAGCCTTATTGGAATTAACCTCTATAAGAGTTTGAAGACTTCAAGTTTTGAAGAATTAGACTAGTAGCTTGGTTGGGTAATAATTTTATATATTTGTACCAAGTTTACTTTTTGATGATTCTTGCACTAGAAAATAATTTCTTAAAAATCATCATTTGAATCTTTCAAAATATTTACATTCATGAAAGCATGTTTCAAAATCTATTTATCTAAGTATTTTTGAATGGTTTTTAATGACTATGTTTTGAAATATCAAAAATACAAATGGTTTTGGTTAAACAATTTTTTTGGACATTGATCGCCCAGGTTTTGGACCGTCCGAATTATTTGAAGCAGCTTCCAAAAAGCTGTTGGAATTTCTTTGGAAACTGACCTCCCAAGTTTTAGACCGTCCAAACTTTCTGAATCATCATCTAGACCGCTACAGGAATTTTTCTTAAAAATAGTAAAAAATATAACCGTTGGGACTTTAGCTCCCAGAGCCCATTTGAGTTTGAAAAACCATTCCAAAGCCATCTCTTCTGCTCCAAAAAGTCTGAAAACATTAAAGAGAAAAGAAATTCACCAAACTTCAAAGATTTAATTCATTCACAAGATAGTGCATCAAAAAATCATCAAGAGATTTGCTAGAATTTCATTGTGTTCATCTCACTCCAAATGGAAGTGTTCTTTGTACTCATTTCAAATCCCTATAGTTGATTTATTGTGTTTTGATTGTCTAGGTTGTCTTTTGTGACACAAAATCCTTAGAAGGGATTATCCTATATTGTTCTTGTATTGAAAACTTAGGGTTGTGGCCCTTGATTGTATTGTTGTTTGATTTTAGTGGATTTGGAGAAAATCCTAAGATAGAAAACCTTGGGTAGTAGACTAAACTTACAAGGGTAAGTTGAACCACTATAAATTCTAGTGTCTCTTGAATTTACTTAGCATTTATCTTTCTATTTCTTGAAAAATCTATTAAGAAAAATCATTACATACCAAGTGTTTGATAAATTGCCCAAACCAAATAATTTGATAATTTTTTCAAGAGAATGTTTAAGTTTTAAATTTGAAAAAGTTTCTAAAACCTAATTCACTCCCTCTTAGATTTTTTAGGATTAATTATAAAAAAGAATAACGTTGTAATAATTTAACATTCTTCTCTATCCCATTGATGGAATGATAGATTATATAAATTTCATTTTAATTATATGTTGCATTGCACAAATAGGTCAACAAAGTGGATATTAGATTTAGATTTTCATCAAAATTAATAAAAGAAGACAAATTTAGTGAATTTGGTAAACTCATCTGAGTTTAAATAGTGTACATATTCTACTTGCTAGTTCACATATTTCACAATAATTTTTGAGTTTACTTGATCTTACGTGGCAAATTTTTAAAATCTTCTGAGTTTACACTCGAGTTTAACAACCATACCCAAGACAATCAGTAACCTCCATAATCATTTTTTTTATTTTCACATTTTTCATACTCTAGATTAAGAAAAAAAATAAATTGTTCAATCACTTGAGTTAGTTGTTTCCATCATTTTTGTTTTTTATCCATTTGGTTTTTTTTCCTTTTCCTTTCTCGTTCCTTTTACTTTCTTTTTTTTATATCTTTATTTCTTTTTCTTAAGATATTGTCGTCCATTTTTTCCCTACTATGTTTTTCTCTCACTTCTTACTCTAAAAACATTTTTTCCCTTTACCTTTCTTTGTTTTTTAAGCTCTTTCCTTCTTCTTTCTTTTGATTTTACTCTTATTTTTCTTTGAAATCATTCACATATTTTTCGACATTAGTATCAATATGACCACTGAAGTTGTATATTTTTTCAATTTGACCATTCAACTTTTAAACATGTCAATTTGACCATTTAACTTTGTGAGATTTACAATTTAGTCATTTAACTTTGTCTGATTTTTCAATTTAGACATTTAATATTCTAACTTTTACCAATTTACCACTCAACTTAGTAAAAATTTTCAAAGGATGTAACCTTGTAATGGCCAAATTGATAAATTTTAAAAATTGAGTGGTCAAATTAACATGTTTGAAAGTTGAATGGTCAAATTGAAAAAAATAACCATATAACTTCAATGGTCATATTGATACTTATGCCCAGATCTTTATAAATCATGGAATGAAAATTTTCAAAAAACTCCAATGTTTCTTATTTGTTCTATAACTTGATCAAATGGGATGTGCTCAATTTCCTTTCTATCTTAATGCATAACATATTCTGATTTATGTAAATAATAATTTTATTTTTATTAAGAATAAATATCAAATGTTAATTAAATATAACATTTATTTCAGTTGTAAAAATGGAAATTTTTTTTTTCAAAGTTCCTTTTTATCCAAAACATAGTATTTTGAAAAACACCTTCAAAAAATTGCATCAACCTACAAACAACTTAACATAAAAAGGTACATATATAAAAATCTTATTATTGGGTATTGAGAAATGTGTTAAAACTCTGAAGAATAACTTCATAGATTGTATTAATTACAAAAACAAAAAAGAATAACCTTATAATGATTTTAGTATTCTTCTTGATTCCTTTGTGAATAAGTCAACAAAGTGGATACGATATCTAGATTTAAATGATTTTTCATAAAAATTAATAAAAAAATTGGCAAATTTAGTGAATTCGTTAAATTCAACAGGGTTTGGCAAGTCTACAAACACTACTCGCTATTTTCCGGATTTCAAAACAATTTTTGAGTTTACTCGATTGCATATGGCACACTTTTAAAATCTTACGAGTTTACTCTTGAGTTTTACAACCATACTTGTGACAACCAACAAAGTCCTTAATCATTTTTTTTTTATTTTCACATTTTTTGTATTCTAGATTAAGAAAGAAATAACATGTTTAATCACTTAAGTTAGTTATTTCCATTTTTTCTTTTTTTATTTTCCATTTGTACTTTCTTTTTCTATATCTTTCTTTCTTTTTCTTAAGATATTTTTGGTCTTTGCCTTCCCTTTTTTCCCTTCTATTTATTTATCTTATTTCTTACTTTACAAACTTTTTCCCTTTCTCTTTTTAGTTTTTTTAATCTCTTTCCTTCTTTCTTTTCCTTTATCTTTCCTTTTACTTTTTTTTCATTGATATCATACACATATCATTATTAGTTGTGGAAATGAAAATATTCAAAAAGCCCAATGTTTTTTTTTGTTTCGCAATGTGATCAAATAGGATATGATCAGCTAAATTTAACTAGTATACAAATTCTACTTGCTAGTTCTCCTATTTCACAACAACTTTTGAGTTACTTGATTACATGTGTCAAACTCTTAAAATCTTAAGAGTTTACTCTCGAGTTTAACAATCGTACTCGTGACAACTAACTACTTCCTTAATCTTTTTATATTTTCACATTTTTCATACTCTAGATTAAGAAAAAAATTACATGTTCAATCACTTGAGTTTATTATTTCCACCATTATTGTTTTTCCATTTTTTCCTTTTTCCTTTTCCTTTATTGTTCCTTTTACTTTCTTTTTGAAATCATACACATATCTTTATAAATCTTGGAAATGAAAAATTTAAAAAACCACTGCCATTTCTTTTTGTTTCACAACTTGCTCAATTAGGATATGCTCAATTCTTTTCCCTATCTTAATGCATAACATATTTTGATTTATGTAAATAATCATCTTATTTTTATTAAGCTTATATCTTTAATATTAATTAAATATAGCGTTTATTTCAATTTCTAAAAAGGAAAAAAAAATATTAAATCCTTCTGTCGGGGTGTAGGTTAACGAATTTGGGGTTGGCATCAAGCACGAGCATATGGACTTAAACGTAGGCTGGTTCATAAAATTGGAGCCAAACCTCCCTTCTTAAACTAGCTTTAGTGGTGGAGTTAAGAGTCTAGATCTTATCACTTGGATGATGTGATCCCACATGTGCCATGGATGGAAACAAGGACTAGTTAATAAGCTTAAACCCAAACCTAAACTCTTGAGCTAGATTTTGTGGTGGAGTTAGGGTCTGGGAATTATCAAAAGGCAAATTTAGTGAATTTGATAAACACAATCGAGTTTAAGTAGTCTTCAAATTCTACTTTCTATTTCACAAATTTCACAACAACTTTTGAGTTGCTTGATTACATGTGATAAAATTTTAAAATCTTAAGAGTTTACTCTAGAGTTTAACCATATCTGTGACAACCAACAAACTCCTTAATCATTTGCATTTTTATTTTCATGTTTTTTGTATTCTAGATTAAGAAAGAAATAACGTTTTGAATCACTTAGTTATTTCTATCTTTTTTGCTTTTCCATTTTTGCTTTTTTCTTTTTTCCTTTTCCTTTTCCGTTCCTTTTACTTTCTTTTTCTACATCTTTATTTATTTTTCTTAAGATATTTCGATCTTTGTCTTACTTTTTTTGCCTACTATTTATCTCCCTCATTTCTTACTTTAAAAATTTTTCCACTTTCCCTTCTTAGTTTTTTTCAAGCTCGGCTAATTTTTCCTGCTTTAGGGCAAGGAAAGGAATGGAGCAAAAGAAAGAGACTAACTTAGCCCAAAAGCAAAGAAAGACGGGAACAGAAATAGCATAGCGACTGTACTATAACTATAGTATGTCGTTATGAAAAAATTAGAAAGAATCAATGGAAAAGGAAGCTAGCGTTACAAAGATCTGGAGCTCTCCTTGACAGCAGCTGAGTTATCAAAAGTTGATTAAGTGTAGACGATATAGCTTGTTTAAGAAGAGAAATTGTTAGATTCTTATTATAGCTATTTTGTGATGGAATTTTTGACGGAAGCATACAATGTCAAAAATTATTGACAAAACTTTATCCTGTCAATAATTAAATTATTTTGTATAATTAAACTTTATCCTGTCAGGATAAAGTTTTGTCAATAATTTTGTATAAAAAATAAACATCCGTCAATAATTTTGGACAGAGCAAATTACTCCGTGCCAAATTTGGAATTAAGTAATTAAATTAATTTTTCCTATTTTTTTTCAGTTATCTCTTTTCTTCAAAGATTTTTTTGACAGCTAACGCCTTTTTGTCAATAATTTTATTGGTATTTTTAAAATCCCACATTGTTTCATGAAACTTTTAGAAGTGAATTCATTTTCACATAAATACACACATTATTACTTTTATAGAAAGAAAATAATCATTGAATTTGTCATCGATTAAACATTATTTTTATCATTGATATAATTTTTTTTTTAAAAAATTTAAATTATTAAATTAAATTATAAATATATAAAAATAAATATAATTAAAAAACTATTGATAGAATAATAGCTGTGAAAAATTTTTCATCAAAAAATTGTTGAAAAAGGATTATTGTCATAAGAAATGAAATAATAAAATCATAAGTATTTGGTCCATAATATTTCATCCAAAAAATCCATCAAAAATCTTTTCTTAAGGAAATTTCCAACTAAAACACCTATTTGTTACGAGGTTCAAAGTAATGACACATTCCGTAAAAAAAAATCAAAATGTACTATTTTTCACTGATTCTCCTTTTTTTGACCCCCTTTTTTGGTCAAAAACTAGCTATTTTCTAGTATTAGTTTTTGTTTGATGACTTGGCCAATTAGGATATTCTCAATGTTTTTTTTCTATCTTAATTCATAACATATCCTTATTTATGTAAATAATAATTTTAGTTTTATTAATAAAATATATTAAATATTCATAAAAGGGAAATTGGCCATAGTGGTACTATATCTTGTGGTCAAAGTTAATTGTAATACCCGATCTTTTTTTCAACCAAATTAGTACCTATACTATTCACAAGCTGTCAAAGTGATACTTCCGATCATTTGACGGCAACTTTTCACTATTTTATAGAAATATTATTTTAATTATATGTTGGATTGCACAAACAGATCAACAAAGTGGATATTAGATTTAGATTTAAAGAATTTTCATCAAAATTAGTAAGAGAAGACAAATTTAGAGAATTCAATAAACTCAACCTAATTTCACTATTTTACATATTCTATTTGCTAGTTCACCAATTTCACAACAACTTTTGACTTTACTCGATTTCATTTGGAAAACTTTTAAAATCATACGAGTTTACTTGTGATTTTAAAAGTCATACTAGTAACAACCATCAATATCCTTGATCATCTTTTTTTTTTGCACATTTTTTGTACTCTAAATTAAGAAAGAAATAACGTGTTCAATCATTTGAGTTAGTTATTTCCATCATTTTTGTTTTTCCATCTTTTATTTTTTGATTTTTACTTTCTTTTTCTCTAGCTTTATTTCTTTTTCTTAAGATATTTTCTGTCTTTGCTTCCTTTTTTCCCCCTTCTATTTATTTCTCTTATTTCTTTAAAAAAAAATTTCCCTTTCCCTTTTTAGTTTTCTTCAAGGTCTTTCTTTCTTCTTTATTTTCCTTTATCCTTCCTTTTTTTTTTCTTTCAAATCTTACATATATCCTTATAAATCATCGAAATTTAAAATTTTTAAAAAACCCAATGTTTTTTTTTTTCAAGTTGATCAAATAGGATATGCTCAATGTTTTTTTGTTTATATCTTAATGCATAGCATATTCTGATTTTCATAAATAATAATTTTATTTTATTAAGCATATATATATTAATTTTATTTTTAGAAAATTACATCAACCACGAACCAACTTAAGTACTTTACAAATTCTACTTGGCAATGAATTTGATAAATTTAGTGAATTCGATAAACTCAATAGAGTTAAGTAGTCTACAAAATCTACTTACTGGTTCACCGATTTTATAACAACTTTTGAATTTACTCGATTTCATTTGGAAAACTTTTAAAATCATAAGAGTTTACTTGTGATTTTAGCAGCCATACTAGTAACAAACATCAATATCCTTGATCATCCTTTTTATTTGCACATATTTTGTACTCTAAATTAAGAAAGAAATAAGTTGTTCAATCATTTGAGTTAGTTATTTCCATCATTTTTGTTTTTCTACCTTTTATTTTTCGCTTTTCCTTTATCTTTCCTTTTACTTTCTTTTTCTCTAGCTTTATTTCTTTTTCTTAAGATATTTTCGGTCTTTGCTTCCTTTTTTTTTCCCTTCTATTTATTTCTCTTATTTCTTAAAAAAAAAATTCCCTTTCCCTTTTTAGTTTTCTTCAAGCTCTTTCTTTCTTCTTTATTTTCCTTTATCCATCCTTTTTTTTTTCTTTCAAATCTTACATGCATACTTATAAAACATCGAAATTTAAAATTTTTAAAAAACCATTGTTTTTTATTTCAAGTTGATCAAATAGGATATGCTCAATGTTTTTTTGTTTATATCTTAATGCATAGCATATTCTGATTTTCATAAATAATAATTTTATTTTATTAAGCATATATATATTAATTTTATTTTTAGAAAATTACATCAACCACGAACCAACTTAAGTACTTTACAAATTCTACTTGGCAATGAATTCGGTAAATTTAGTGAATTCGATAAACTCAATAGAGTTTAAGTAGTTTGCAAAATCTACTTACTGGTTCACCGATTTCATAACAACTTTTGAGTTTACTCGATTACGTGTGGTAAACTTTTAAAATCTTACGAGTTTACTTGAGAGTTTAACAACCATACCCATGACAACGAGCAAACTCCTTAATTACTTGTTTTTTTATTTTCAACTTTTTCGTACACGTGTTCTATCATTTGAGTTTGTTATTTCTTTTCCTTTTTCTTGTCTTTTACTTTCTTTTTCTTAAAATATTTTAGATCTTCGTCTTGCCTTATTTTCCTACAATTTATTTCCCTTGTTTCTTATTTTAAAACTTTTTTCATGCTCTTTCCTTCTTCTTTCTTTTTTACTTTATCTTTTTTCATTACTAGAAATTGACTATTCTGTGAGACATTAACCTATCAAAAATTTGTAATTAATTAATTTAAAATTTTTTTCCTAAAATTATTTTGACAGTCATCGCTTTTCGTCAGAGAGTTTTGAGCACTAACGCCTTTTCGTCTATATTGTTGTTGATATTTTTCAAATCCTTGTTCATATTACTTTTAGAAGTGAATTTATTTAATATATAAATACACATATTATTACTTCTATAGAAAGTAAATAATAGCTGATTTTGTCATGAATTAAACTTTGTTTTTATTAATTTAGTGATTAATATATTTTTAAAAATAATTAAATTATTCAATTAAATTCTAAATATATAAAATAATAAAATAGCTGTAAAAAAATTTTTCATCGAAAAAATCCATCAAAAATGAATTACACCAATAAAAAAAATAAAATAATGAGTTTCTGGTCTATTGTATTTCGTCAATACCTATTTGTTACGAGGTTCAAAATGAAGACGCCTTCTATAAAAACAAATTAAAATCATGTAATTTTTTACAGATTCTCCTTTATCTTGATAGATTTTTTTTTTGTCGAAAAATAGCTATTTTCTAGTAGTGTTTTTTGTTTGATGACTTGGTGAAATAAGAAATGCTCAATGTTTTTTTTCTATCTTAATTTGTAACATATTCTGATTTATGTAAATAATAATTTTAGTTTTATTAGCAAATATATTAAATATTAATAAAATATTACAATTATTTCATTTGTTAAAATAGAGAAAAAATCCTATAAAATTTTTAAAAGTTCCTTTTTATTCATTATTAATATAAAGGTTGTTGACTTGTAAGTTACGGTTTTTTATTGATGGGCTTAAAAGTATTGCACGAAAAGAAAAGAAAAGAAATGATCTTGAGCCATCCAAATGGCCAATATCTTGCCAACCAAGAAAGCCATCCACTTAATTACTTACCACCTTACATTTGATAATCCTTATAAATCTCTCAAGTTTCGCACAACTGAAACTCACAACCGACTGATAACAAACATGGCCAAGCTTGCTTGTCTCTTTGTTCTCTTTCTCGTCTCATCTGGTTTGTGTTAATTTCTTGTTTTCTTTATGTATATTGTTCTTTGAGGTTTTTAAGATGAAGATTTTTTATGACTAATTTTTCTTTTTCTTTTGTTTTTTCCAGCTTATGGTACTGTTGTTGAAGAGTTACCAAGCAGAAGCACTATGTCAAGAAAGGTGATTCCGGAAGCTCATATTGTGACCACCATAACAAAACTTTCAAAGACATGTTACCTTTGTCATTTTATCGCTGGATGTTTGCCAACGAAATGTCCTACTAAATAGGTCTAAGTATAGGATCTAAAAAAAATCTGGGTTTGAATAAATGATACTTCATGTTATATATGAATAAATGAGAGGCACGTACTGGGTTTGAATAAATGATACTTCATGTTATATATGAATAAATGAGAGGCACGTACTGGGTTTGAATAAATGATACTTCATGTTATATATGAATAAATGAGAGGCACGTACTACTACTTCATGTTATCTATGAATAAATTTAAATGAGAGGTATTTACTGATACTTCATGTGGTTCATTTCTTTTCTTTGTTTGTTTGGGATTGAATAAATGTAATGGCCTGTCATTGCCAATATTGATTCTAAATTCACCGATTTTCCTTCTATCACCATTGATAATGCTTTTATAATTCTACGGATGAATTTTCATTGAATATTTTATTGATATAATATATATATATATATAAGTGGCATGATATATATGGGGAAGATTTGTATGGACAACTATCCCTTTTTTTTTGTTTGTTTAATCTTGCTCCCACTCCTTCCCGAACTCTCTGTTTAT
>JAWZTD010031394.1:0-14707 GCA_035221335.1 Echites panduratus
TCTTGATCTTGTGATAGGTCCACTTGGTATTTTTGGACATGGGTCATCATCATTCCCCCTCCTCAAAGATTTGTCCTTAAAATCTTCAAGTCTTGAAACATAAACTTTATCTTTGTAAGCATATTTTCAAGTTGTTTCAATCGAAGCTCTTTGGTCTCTATCACGAAGACAGAAGGATCTTGGCTAATGTGCATTGATTTTACATCCAATAAACAAGGTCTTCCCCAAAAAACCATTTCCGATGCCGAAAATTGATCAATTGGTGGATGTAACTTCTGGATTTTCACTTTTGTGTTTTCTGAATGCTCACAAAAGCTATCATCAAATCCAAATGGCATTGGAAGATGAAGAAAAAAACATCTTTTGTTACCTTGCATGGTTTGTTTTGCTATAGAAGAATGCCTTTCAGGTTGAAGAATGCTTTTGCAGACTTTCAAGAAATGGTGAATCGAATGTTTCTTGAACAATTGGGAAGAAATGTAGAAGCATATGTGGATGATATTTTAATACATTCAAAAACATATGAAGATATTTTTCAGGACTTGGAAGAATCATTCCAGACAATGATGCATTATGGCCTGAAGTTAAATCCAAAGAAATGCCCTTTCGGTGTGGAAGCTGGAAATTTTTTGGGGTTCATCATGTCCAGAAGAGGAATTGAAGCAAACCCAAAGAAAATCAAAGCTTTGCAAGACATGCAACTACCAAAATCAATAAAGGAGGTCCAAAGATTAACCGGACAAATTGCTGCTCTGAATAGATTCTTGTCCAAATCAGGAGAAAAATGCTTGCCTTTTTATAAGGTAATTAGAAATCCTAAAATGTTCGAATGGAATAAAGATTGTGTAGCTGCATTTAGCAAAATTAAGGAATATTTGGGGTCACCTCCTATATTGATATCCCCGGAGACTGGTGAATCTTTATACTTATATCTGTCTATATCCCCAATGACATTAAGCTCAGTGTTAGGTGCCTATCGAGGGTTAGGCATGAAACCCATTTATTATATCAGTCATGTGTTACAGGGACCCGAGCTTAACTATTCAACTTTAGAAAAACATGTTATGGCTTTGATAATCTCAGTCAGAAAGTTAAAGCCATATTTCCAAGCTCATACTGTTAATGTGTTGACTAATGCTCCTATCAGGCAAATTCTACATAAACCGGATATAGCAGGAAGTTTGATGAAATTGGCAATTGAGCTTTCAGAGTTTGACATTGTATATATGCCCAGAAAGGCTATAAAACGTCAAGTATTTTCCGATTTTATATTGGAATGCACTGTTCCCAGAATCATACATTATAAACCTCTTGATGAAATTGAATCGATGAATGATTGCTGGACATTATATACAGATGGATCAGCAGAAGGTGCAGGTTTTGTATTGATAAGCCCCGAAGGAACAAGATTTGCTTACGCCTTGAAATATGAATTTCAGATAAGCAATAATGAGTGAGTCAGAATATGAAGCTTTCTTGGCGGGATTAAAAGTGGCTGAAAATCTCCATATTGCTCACCTTAGTCAGAATAGATTCACAACTATTGGCTGGACATATTAATGGTGAATATGAAGCAAAAGAAGAAAACATGGCAAAATATTTGGTTGAAGCACATAAACTGGTGATAAAATTTAAGAAGTTGAAAGTTGAACACATTCCCTGAATAGAGAACATTGAAGCTGATTTCTTATCCAAAGTAAAGCAAGGAGCAACCCTTGATGGAACTTGGATTGAACCATTGAAGCAAAAATCAATTTTGGAAGTTGAAATATTGCCTGTCAATATTCCTCATTCATGGATGACACCAATATTGAATTATATTGCCGAAGGCATATAATACTAATATTCTTTACAATATGTACTAATATAGCAATTAATTTTTAATTATATTTATATATACAGTTAAAGGAATTCTACCCAAAGAACCGGAAGAGGCCCGAAAGATCAAAACAACTTCCTTCAGATACATTCTCATGAATGATCAATTGTACAGAAGAGCTCATTCTTGGCCTCCACTCAAATCTGTAACTCAGGAAGAAGGAAGTTACATTTTTTAAGAGTTGCATGAAGGAATATGTGGATCACACATTGGTTCAAGATCTCTTACCCAAAAGGTAAGAAAATAGCAAAAACAAAAAATATAATCCATATCACACATATTAATAATACTTGCTAATTGCAGGTAATGCGAACAGGATATTTTTGGCCTTCCATGGAAGAACATTCAATAAAGTTGGTACAATCTTGTAAGAAATGTCAAATTCATGACAATATTCATCACTTACCACAAGTTGAATTGAGATCTTTAAGTACCCTGATTCCGTTTTACCAATGTTGCATGGACATACTAGGTATAATTACTGATGAAACTAAATGAGGATTATATAAGTAATATATATAACTTCTCATTTATCTCTTTTCATAGGACCTTTCCCGAAAGCTTCTGGTGCAAGACAATTTTTAATAGTTGCTATCAATTATTTCACTAAGTGGATTGAAGCAAGGCATTGGCAACTATTACAGCCTGAAAGGTTAGAGATTTTTTCTGGGAGGAAGTAATCACGCAATTTGGCATACCTCAAGTGTTAATTACAAATAATGGTAAGCAATTTGAGGCTAGAGAATTCCAGGAATTCTGTGAAGACATGAAAATAGACCATAGATTTACATCTGTGGGTCATCCACAAACGAATGGGTTAGCTGAAGTGGCAAACCGAATCATCTTACAAGGATTGAAGAAAAGGCTGGATTCAATGAAAGGAAATTGAGTAGATGAATTGTTGGGCTTTCTTTGGTCATACAGAACAACACCAAATTTAAGAACCAAGGAGTCACCTTTCAATTTGTGCTTCGGAACAGATGCAATGCTACCAGTTGAAATATTAAGTACATCTTCAAGAATCTATTTATTTGATAATGAATGGAATGACAAAAAGTTGATAGAAAACTTGATTCTCCTGGATGAAACAAGAAGAAAAGTAGCTGAAAAAGAAGTTATTTACAAAAGGAGAGGTGCAGTAGCCAAATTTAGAGTAAGGAGATTTGGTCCTGAGGAAAAATGAAGTGAGTAGACAACAAGCATCAAGAAAATTAGATCCAACTTGGGAAGGACCTTATATAATAGCTAAGGACAATCACAATGGCAGTGTCAGGCTTAAAGATATGGATGGCAATGATACTGCCCGTACATGGAATGCCATGAATTTAAGAAAATTTTATCCATAACATTTTGTAATTTTTCTTCATTAATGGATCTGAATGATATGAATTTTTTACCTTGCAATTTCAATGTACAATGTCACATTAAATTCAGTCTATATTTTAAATATTAAAATATAAAACAAGACTGGAAGAAATAAGTCATTGATAAAAGTCAAGAGATACATAAATGTTAGGGTACATGAAAAATGTTCAAGCCTTATAGCTGGGTTCAGGATTAGGAACGATGGTCTCTTGACTATCAGGCTGCGAAGGTACATCGGGGGGTAGGAAGATATGCCCTTCAGGAATATTGGCCATGGGGGACTCAGGAGGAATAATAAAAGTCATAACTCCTTTATTGCCATCTGATTAACCTCCTGACCAATATCACATTCTGAATTCCCTTGGTCAACGGATGGAAAAGTTGAGCACATTCTCTCCAAATCAAAATCCGCTTCCCAAGGAAATGGATATGCAGTTGAATCTTCATAAAAATCCTTCATATCCCCCGACAATGCAAAATCTGGATGCTTCTTCCTGACTAGCTTCAGTGTGTTATCCATACCATCCCGAATGAAGCTTTTAGATATCCTCTCCCACAGATTGTAGAATTTGGAAGATTTGAAGAAGCTGCAAATAACTTTATTCTCCACACTTTCTAAAATTTTGCCATCCTGATCTTCATAGCACAGGAGATTTTTCTTTACAGTCTGCATCCACTCGTCTTTTTCAAGTTGTAGCTTCTTATTAGCTGCTTCAAGTTGAAGAGTGTGCTCTTCCAAATCCTGAATCTTTTTCTCCTTATCAGCTTGCTTCGAAATTAATTTTTCTTTCTCACTTTTTTCACTAGCATGCTGAACATCAGATCTCTTATATTCTTTATTCTTTTTCTCCAACAATTCAACCACCCGAATGATTTGCTGGTTGACAGCTATAGCCTGAACGTAAAAAGAAAATACTTAGAATATTCCTAGAAAACAAAACAAATATACAAATACAATATACCTGAACATTTCTCGGATAAAATGCTTTTTTAACTGCCCATGCGTGCTTTCATTATGATATTTTACTTCCCCATTAGGTAAGCAATGATCTAGCCACTCTTCGCAAGTAACTGGATCATTGGTCACCCAATCACCTCTTAGAATGCCCTATTCTGGCTTGAAAACATCATCATCAATGTAAACAACCTCCTTATCTTTATTCTTCGCCTTTTTACGTGCTTCTTCAAAAACATGATCAACAGATTTCTTCTTCGCAGAGTCTTCTGTTGATTTTTGAATCACCACACTTGCCAACTTGGGCACAGGAGGAGCTTGCGGTCTTGGAGCCACAACAAAAGGCTTCCTTGGTGGAGTTTGAGGAATCAATGGAGCCTGGGAAGACATAATGACTTTTTCTTTTTTCTTGTCTGCAAAAAAGAAAAAAAAATATATATATATATATAAATCAAAAACTTTTCATCATCAATAAATATAAAATGATGTACAGAATTACCAGCTTTAGCTCGAGCAGCTTGAGCCTTCTTCTCAATAACATTTGCAACGAACTGTTTCCTTGAACATAATTAATATTATTAGCAGCCATTCATCAACAAAGATGATATATTCAAATATAATAAATATAATACTTACTAAGTTTAACATAGTCAAAATCTGACATATTAAAGATACCACCGTATCTTAAAAGGTTCATATTCCAACTCTCGCTGCCTTTTAATTCCCAATCAAAGGCAGCAAGTCTATTGTATTCGGTCTCCAGAATAGGGTAACTGCTCGGGGGTTTGTTATTCACACATTTCCTATAATTCCAAGGAAATCTAATATCCATTACACTAGAATGCCTAAAATAAAAAAATTCATTCTTCCAATCATGAAGGCAGCTGGGGCAATTATAGATATTAGTGTAATTAGACCTCTTTTGACAATAGAAAAAACCCCTTCCCTCTTTAGTTTTTATACGCTGATAGACCATAAAAAGTTTTCTCCAAAGTTCCAAATTAATAACTACTCCACATGCTCTACAAGTTAGAATAAAAGCAACGGTTATTCTGATAAAATTAGGATTCAATTGCCCTAACTGAATCCTATAGAAAGTCAAAATATCAACAAACAAAGGGTGCAGGGGAAGACGAAGACCAACTCTAAAATGGGCTAGATATGAAGTAACAAATCCAGGAGGAGGATTGTTAATCCTACCAGAACTACCTGCACACAAAATCTCACAATTATCAGGAATATTAAATTCTTTCTTATGGTTTCTCATATCATCTATAATGGTTTGGGTTGTTAGACATTGCGGATTTTTCCTTAAAGCACCTTCATCATAAATAATTGTTGTGGAACTCTATAATCCGAATCAATTCGACAGTCCCTTTCGTCACAGAAAGGAAAATCTACAAGCCTAATACCACACCTATACCTAACGGCATGGTATTTACAATCACCACTAGTACTAGTTATAACACCCACTCTTTCAACCACATCCTGAATGTCAACAATATCTTCTTCACTAATACAATTCACCAAAATAGCGGAACTCGCCCTGCATCATCATAAGATTCATCGAACATTCCTTGAATTTCAGAATCAGTAGATTCACTTGATGAAGACATATTCAAACAACTTTGAAACAAAACGCAGGTAAGGAGAAAGATCAAAATACCTGCATTAAAACTCATTGTTAGCCTTCAATGAAACTTCTGAACACCGTTCAAAAAACCCTCAATGAAAAAAATCAAAAATCAAATCTTTACTAGCAAATAAGCTTTCTCTGCAAAGAAAAATGACACCTTGTCAAACAAAATCAAAAGCCCAACTGGAAATTAACAAATTTTTGGTAAAACAATCTAGAAATTGTTCAGACAAGATAAAAAAAGAAGAAATTCTCTCACGAGAAAATACGAAGAATACTCGCAGAACTTTGAAGGATAGAAACAATAAGAAAGTAATTTTTTCTTTCTATCAAAATTTGAGATTTTATATTAAATAAAATCCTTTCAAAAAAGTGGGAATAAATATGCGCCGTTGGATTACATCCATCTCGATAAACATAATAATGACAGACAACAACTGTCAAAACTAGAAAAAACGAAAAGACATTTTGTCTATCCCAAAATACCAAACAGTACATATTCTTTAAGACTCCATATAAAACAAGTATATCGAGATGATTCGGGATATCATTATATTGACCGTTCAGAAAAATAAATTAAAAAAAAAGGGGAACAAGTGTGTGTGTATATATATATATATATACATATATTGAATTTTAGAGAGTCATTTCTAATAATTCTTAATTTGAATAATAATGCCTTCTTTCTTATTTTTTTTGAAAAGTGCATATGGTGTATACTACACATTCATAATATAATAAATATATCACATAAAGATATATTATTGATATTAAATTATTATTATATTACAACTTGCAATATAATAATAATATTTGGTTGACAGTTACAAATGAAGAAGGCAAATGCGTTCTTACCTTATGTTTCTCTACACGTTAGTTTCTCTATAAATACCAAAAGCAATTTCATTTTACAGGTATGTCTTTCTCTCTCTACAATCAGACCTTCTCTTTCTATACATTTTATCCCTTACAGGGTCTTTGAGGAAACATTCCTTATTAGGCTTATGTTTGCAGGAATCATTTGTATTCAGGACCCAGAAGACTACTCCTGATCCCAACCCATCAGTCTTACCCGAACCTTAGCCTTACCCGAATCCTTTAAGTTTCAACAACATCAAGTTCCTTCTGTTTTATGGTCATGACATATGCATTGAATCTCCCTTTCTAGTATGAAAAGATGTGAAATACATTAATATCTAGAATTTTAATCATTTTATATTCTGTTCTAAATGCATCAGTTAAAAGAAATCATATGAAGTGACATGGGGTTGAAACAGTTCCTATCTTACATTACATTTAAAGGGTTCTTAGGTTTTCGAATTTCTTTCTAGGGATCTTGGGCATGCAGACTGTTTGACTACCAAGACAAAACATATGCTAATACCTTATCCATATCTAAGGCTTTTCTGTCATTCATGACCATCTATTAAAATTCACTGTTGCTGCTCCATATGCCTCTCACCTGCCCTTGCTGCTATAAGATAGCATCCCGTGAGTTCCAATAGAACTGTGAGGTTTGCATGTCCCATACTTCGAAGGATAAGGATCATTGCTTAGTTTACCCCTTTACTGTATGATTTTTTCTATCATGAATCTGGTTCATGTTGACACAATTCAACCACATCAGTAACTCATGGACCTTGTACATACAGCTGCCTTTAGGCCGTTGCAAATGGAGGCATGACAAAAAAAATTCAACTAAGAAAAGACCTCTCAACCTCACTCTTAGTTCTCCATCTTTCTGCTTCTTGTCTGCAATTTCAGGATACACCATAGATGAAGAACAGTGTGAACTACCACAGAGTACTTAGGCGGCTCAAGGTTCAAAAAACTTAGGCGAAGTGTTTGTTCTTCTACGACGGAAGTGGAAAAGTAGTGGATTGAAGAGAGGTAGGCGGCGACATTTACAAGGGAATTAGGGAATTAGGGTTGGGCAAGACAGGTAAAAAAAATGGAGAATAGTTTAAGTTAGGTTGCGGATTTCATTTCCCGCTACTGCCAACCTTTATTTTTATTTTTTTTAATTATTACTTTATTATATGTAATACTAGTTATATTATAATTTAGAGAGATTAACTGTAGTGGAGCCATGTCTTTTAGTTAAAGTCAACTGTAATTTTCGATCTTATTTTTCAATCAAATTAGTATTCATATTATTTACGAGCTATCAAAATGATACTTCCGATCACTTGACAATAATTTTCAAGCCACAAACTTAATTTTTCGATGACAATTTCCTTGTTTTGGATATTAATTTTAGAGCTCGTAACTAGTATGGATACTAATTTGGTTGAAAAATTGCCATCGAATGATCGGAAGTATCAGTCTGACAACTTGTGAATAGTATAGGTACTAATTTGGCTGAAAAAAAGATCGGTTATTATAATTGATTTTAGCCACAATATAAGAAATCACTATGACTAATCTCCATATAATTTACTATTATTTTAGAAATTTTATAAATATCTCAATTTAGAATTTTCAAACATTTCTTAATAGTTAAAGTAATACTTTCTTAATTTGGAATTAAATAAAAAATTAGTAAATGCTAACTTTTTAATGAAATTTTGTTTTTAAATTCTATTTCCTTTTAGAAATGAATCATTCAATTCTTAACAATATGACATGTAATTCTATTTATTTTTAAAATATTTCTGTTACTTTGTTCTACAAAACAAAATCCATGATTCAAACATACTCTATTGGATCACTAATGTTTTTTATTAAACATTTCTATTTTTATTAAAATTCTCTATAAAAATTGATGCAGTCGAAATATCTCAGGTAGATGAGGTTTGGATTTCGATTAAGCGAGGAAATAAAGTATAATACCAAAACATCAAAACAAAACTTACAATACTAGATAATTAAACAGTTATTCTTCAAAACTAGCTTTATTGGGATGAAATAAAGATAATACAATATGCTACATTAGCATAATTTAGACACACCATCAATAGAACCACCGGTTTCTGAATTTGAGTTTTCTATCCCTTCCATTGTCTTGATTTCAAATAGTTAACTTAAATTTTTTTAATTATTGTATTTGCTAGAGATTAATCAAATTAAATGAATTTACATTTCAACTATTAAACTATGTTTATCTCTCAAAAGAATAATTAATAAACTAACGACAAAGGACCGATAATACAAAGCTTTTCAAAATAAAACTTAAAATAATAGATACTTACAAAGTTTTTTTTTTTTTCTTTCTTAAACTAACTTTGTTTGACTGATACAAAGGTAATAAAATATGTTAGCAACTAATGAGACAATAGTATCATTCATATATACTATCAACATAATTTTTTTCTATTTCTCCATTCGAAAAACTGAATCACTGATATTTATTAATTGATTACTTGTATTTTAGTAAAATTTTCTATGAAAACACTCATAAATCATTGGATAATTTTTTAAAAAATAGAAATTAAATAAATTTAATGAATATATGTATAGTTCATTTATAAAATTACATAATTAAATAATTTATATCCATAATTTGTTGGGCACTATAAAAAAATATGAAATATTATATCTGGCAATTTTTTTTTCCACATTATAAAATTCTCCCTCTATTCGAGATTGAAATATTCAACCATTGGTCTATGATTATATGATATAAAATGTAACTTATAGGTATCATAATCTCTAGTGCTATATATTATGATTGTCATATTCTTATTAGTATTCTTTCTTCCTGAAATTGAATGTCTTATTTTAAATTGCACAAATTAAATATATAAATAAATAAGGTTTGATAGAGTTCATATTTAACATTCAATATCATTTCCTTCGTAAAATTTTGACAAAATTAAAAAATGGAACATTTAATTCTAGATAAAGTATATAAATCAGGATTGAAGTAAAACAAATTAATCAGTCTGGGTTCAACATAGGGTGTTTAACTTTTTATATTTTTATAATAATTAAGGTATAGCATGTAAAATGTATGTAAAACTAGAAGATTAATTTTAAAAAACTTGTGTCATATACATGTCTTTTTAAGAAAATAAGATAAAATATAAAGAGTTAGGATGATTTACTTAGGTGTTTAATTAAGTGTATAAACTTACAATGTTTAATTATTAACTAGAGTTCGAGCCTTAGTAGAGATTCAAATGGAGATTTATTTTTCGGTGGCAAATTAAATGGACTAATATTATATTTGAGGGAAAGTGAAAAATCAAAATGAAAGGGAAGTGGAAAGCCAAATTAGAAAGTGGAGGGAAGCTAAAAAAATAAAATTTGGAAGTGATTTTTGCCATCTAATGTAGCTTTTATAGTTTTTTTTTTTAAGTTTAGAAAGTCTTCTACATAAAAATGACCTATTTTAAAAATTTTGTTTATATTATTTTAAGATTTCAATATATTTTCTATATAAATATTTAATGATATAATAAACACTAATATTCATATTCAATATATTTAAGTAACAAGTAATGTTGTGGAGTGCATTATATGAAGTAGTGTTTAGATATATATAATTTTGTTTCTGGAAAAAACTACAATAATGGGTCTTAGTACATATGTGTAGAGATTAACCTAGCTTATGTATTAAGTTAAAAGTTGAAATTCGTTTGATAGGGATAAATATTATAAATTTTTAATTCTTTTTATATCTTAGAAAAAAAATTATATCCATTAGGAATATTTCTAAAAAATATATATATAAATGTATATGCCTTAAAAAACCATCACATGTAAAACACACATATATAGAGGCCTAAAAGCCGATGCATATAAAAACACACATATGGCGACCTTATGATAGTTATATATAAAAAAACCATTTATATGACAACAGTCATATATAACGCAACATATAATAATTGAAATATTATATCACGGATCGTTATATAAACATAAGATTATATACGATGATTTTTATATTTGTCATTTAAAATACATTAGGATCGTAGCATACACTGTACGATATATGATGGCTAAATTAAGAATATATACAACTGCCTGTCCCATTAAGTGACCATTTGTATGACCACTGTAAAAAGAAACCCATCGAGAATTGCCCAATTTTTTGTAGTGCATCGTCATACGTGCTCTATTTTCGTTACTTTGGAGTTGCTTTATCATTCGAATTTCTATTTGGCTTATCTCCGTTGGGTGGCTCTCTTTTTATGATTTTGGAAGGATTTTATGCAGCCAGCTCCTTTTTATATTGTCAGGAAGAATTGGTTCCTAACATGCATGTCAGATAGATTCTGAATTCTTTCGCTCTCATAGACTACATTCTATACACATGCTCTACAATTTATGCATTTATGCATAGATCTTATTGTGATTCTTTTAATTGTATTATGATTATGTGTTAAATAAGTTAAAATAATAATATTTTATTTAGATGTTTCAAACCAGATGACTCATCAATGCAAATTAGTCAAATAGATTTCCCATATATATATATATGGAAGGTGAAAAGATATGTGATTTTATCAGTATTGAGGAATTACTTGCAAATTCAATTTATTGATTTATGTTATATAAACCATAACAATTTCTATTATATTCTTCTAAGATCCCTATTATAAGAGTTGTAACTTAATTTGGACTCTGAAAGGAATAAAATAAGATGTCATTTTATAGAAACCTCCAAAGAACACAACACTTTTAATAAATTGAAATTCTCGATTCCTCTACCTTTTTCCTTCAAAAGTCCCTCATAGATGCATATCATCACCCCATTATTCAATTGTAAGTTTGCACGTATGTAGTAAGAACTCTTCTCTAGTCTTTTTTGGTATGATTGGCCAGTGTGTAAGACAAATGGACTTTATTATCTCTTGCTTTGCTTTTCTTGCCCTTTCGGATTTCCTTTAGTGATTGTAAAGTTTTTCATATAAAGAAATCAAATTGGCTATATCTGTATTATTTACTACGTCCAAAACTGTTCAGGAGTTAACAAGGGGGTTTCTCTTAGATATGTATCTCTTAATTTACCAAACTATCTATAAATCTCTTTAATTGTCACTAAATATAAATCATTAGATATTTTATCATATTATCCCTATGTCTCTCTCTACCCTAATCATTGTTAGTTTGATTGAAATCGAAGATAGGGACATTTAATAAAAAAAAACTAGATTAGTTTAATTTTGTTGTGAATTTATTGTCACGCAGTAGTCGTCGGCACAACAAGATTGAATAAATAATGTAAACTCAA
Organism: Echites panduratus; assembly: GCA_035221335.1. Taxonomy (NCBI): domain Eukaryota; kingdom Viridiplantae; phylum Streptophyta; class Magnoliopsida; order Gentianales; family Apocynaceae; genus Echites; species Echites panduratus. Next base: position 12,017 of record JAWZTD010031394.1, read on the forward strand.
TAACAAATATATGTAAAGAACTATAGAGAGAATATTATCGATATTTTGTGTGAGTAAATAATGAGTCAATCTATACAACTCTTCAATATAAAGCCCTATTTATAGGCTTCAGAGGTACATATCAGTAAGGAGAGATAGGGAAGAATCATAAATAAATCCTATCGCTGAGATGTGATAGAACTCTATCATCTATCTTCTGGAATGATAAAATATCTCTATCTCTCTTGATATTATATTATCATTTTGATATCAGATAAACATCCACTATATTTATTTCATAACACCCCCTTGGATGTCTATTACATGAAAAGTATGCCTCGTTAAAAAATGACTAGATAAAAAAAAACCCAATGGGAAAAACCTCTAGTGAAGGAAAAAGAGTATACTACTTTTATGTCATGATAACTCTCCCTGATAAGATAATCCTTTAAGATTCTTTAAGCAACACATTCCAATTTTCTTTATCAATTTCTCAAATGTTGCTGTCAGTAATGTCTTAGCGAATAAATTTGCCAGATTATCACATGATCGGATTTGTTGCACATCAATATCACCATTTTTCTGGAGTTCATGAGTAAAGAAAAATTTTTGTGAGTTATGCTTTGTCTTATCTTCTTTAATATATCCTCCTTTTAATTGAGGTATACAAGCTGCATTATCTTCATGTAAATGAGTCGGAATTCTATTCCTAGAGAATAATCCATAGTTCTCTTAGATATAGTAGATCATAGATCTCAACCATACACATTCTCTACTTGCCTCATGAAGAAGAATAATTTCAGAATGGTTTGATGACATAGCTACCATGGATTGTTTTGTGGAACGCCATGAAATAGCAGTACCACCATTGGTAATTACATAACCAGTTTGAGAAAGTGTTTTATGTGGATCGGATAAGTATCCAGCATCCGCATACCCAATCAACTTCAAGTTGGTTTTATTTGAATAAAATAATACAAGATCTATGGTGCCTTAGAGATATCTAAGGACATGCTTAACACTATTCCAATGTCGTCTTGTCAGAGAAGAACTAAATCTTGCTAATAAATTCACAGAAAATGATATATCAGGTCTTGTATTGTTAGCAAGATACATCAGTGAGCCAATTTCACTAAGATAAAGTACTTTAGGACGAAGTAGTTCTTTATCTAGTGATCTAACGACCATTGGATTACTCAAGGAATGTGCTTTGTAGATGTAAAGTCTTTTTAGGACTTTCGTAGTAAATGTCGATTGGTGAATAAAACTTCCATCTTCTAGATGTTCGTTCAATTTGTAGATAAAAGGCAAAACTTGGTTCTTCCAAAATCTTTTCTCTCAAATTCTTGTTTCAAATAATTCACAGCATTTTGAAGCTCTTCCAGAGTTCCAATAAGGTTGATATCATCAACATAAATTATGAGTATTACAAATCTCGAAATATATTTCTTAATGAAGACACATGGACATATTGGATCATTTTATATCCTACTTTCGATAAACTTTCACTAAGACGGTTATACCACATGCGTCCTAACTGTTTTAAACTATACAATAACTTTTGTAACTTAATGGAATAATCGCCACGACAACCAGATTGACATCCTACAGAAGTGTTGAATCCTTCAGGGATTTTCATATAAATGTCATTATGTAGATTTCCATTTAGATAACTAGTTACTACATCCATCAAACACATGTCAAGATTTTCATTTACTCTTAGACCCACAAGGTATCAAAATGTGATTGTATGCACTACAGGTGAATAGGTCTCATCATAATCAATTCTTGGTCTTTGTAAAAACCTTTGTGCAACAACTCGTGCCTTATATCTCACGACTTCATTATTCTCATTTCGCTTTGGCACAAATACTCATTTATAACCATTGGGTTTTACACCTTTAAGTGTTTGGACTATAGGTCCAAAAACTTCAAGTTTCAAAAGCGAGTTTAATTTTAACTGAATCGCATATTTCCATTTTGACCAATCATCTCTATGTCGACATTCTTCTACTGATGTTGGTTCAAGATCCTCATTATCTTTCAGAACATCAAGTGATACATTGTAAACAAATGAGTTATCCATAGTCATTTCCATTTGATTCCAACTTCTGCCAGAAGTTATATAATTGATGGAAATCTCTGTTGGGATTTAAGAACACAAAAAGAAGGGAAAATAAAAATTTTCACAATCTCGATCCAGGGTCCATGTACATGATGTAAAATTGAATTGAAAGAAAATCATACCCTTTCTATTTTGAAGAACAGAAATAGCAAATCTGTTGAATTTAAATGCTACGAAACACGAGCGTCGTCTACCGGTATCCACACAACAAGATCAAAGAACTGTTAGGTCTGCTAGAACCTTAAGCTTCCCAAATTTGATAATTAGAAGCTTTATGGCAGAAATCTAGAGAGGAGAAGAAGTGATTTCGGTTAGGGTTTTCTCTTAATCAAAATAGGTTGTATCAAGAGGGAAACCATAGCAAGACCATCCTTATCTCTTTATAGTTAAGAGAAAGAAAGATGGATGGCTAGGATTCATTAATTCCAATCTAATAGAATGGATGGCTAGGATTTATCCTTTCCAATCTAATAAAATGGATGGCTAGGATTTATCCTTTCCTATCAAATGAGGATACCAATCCTAAACCTAGCTTCTCTTCCCTTTTTATATTTATATTACGAATTTCCTACAATTAGGAAATGTAT
>JAWZTD010031405.1:0-14697 GCA_035221335.1 Echites panduratus
GTCTTGAAAAATAAACTTTATCTTTGTAAGCATATTTCCAAGTTGTTTCAATCAAAGCTCCTTGGTCTCTATCAAACTTCCTTTGATGGCATCCAAAGTGTCTTCAATCAACGTTTGAATCTTTCCTTGGATCACATCATACCCCCTCACATCAAAAAGATTCTTCGTCTAATCTTCGCTACCTACAAGGAGAACAGAAGTTCACTAGTATCTATTCAAACATCAAAAGACGACTTACTCAATTCTGATGCTATCAAGGTGTGATGAATGCAATCCTTCATGGAAGTTTCACACAAATGTATTACCATTCCCTCCCTCAAAGGTGGTAATCTTTCTTTCTTTGACATGTATTTCCTTATCATCACAACAAGTCCATTAGAAAAGCAACATAGACAAGGAATATTTTTCACTTTAAGCAGCAAGAATACTGAAATTTCATCATTCCAAGTAAAAGCACAATGCATTTAAGGACACAAAATGACATCATTTAAATCACAAGGTGTAAATCTGAAAATTGATGTCCACAAAAGTAGTAAGCAAAAGCACTTCAAAAAGTGATTAATACATGCCAAGCTTCAAAAAACACTTTCTTTCCAAAACAAACACATGCATCCCATCAAATTTTTCAAGCACATGTATAGGATGACCATAAGATGCTTCCCACACATGCTAGAATTTCACATTATCAACATGATGGTTCTAATTGTGCCCTCTAAAGGACATGAACCACTTCCCAATTCTCAGCATATCTCTATTCATGGCATAAAACAAAATTCTAAAAATCATATCAAATTTCTAAATATGCCCAATAGAGATTAAACACGTGAACTTTATACTAATTTTATTCACATGAAATTTAACAAGTTCATGAAAGAACAAACCATCCTCATAGGACAACTTCTCAAAAGATGGTAACAAATATCCCCTAAGAACCATAGCCATCCTTTTCATATGTAATCCTAAGTCATGCCCCTTTAACAAAAAATACAAGATCCTGGGATTAATATATGTCTCATAGTTTATATCATGATTCTCAAAACTCGAGGTCTCAATGAATTCATCATAATCACATAGAACATCCAGTCTAAGCATACAACCATGAAAACCATAAACTTTGAATCGAAGAATCACAAGAAGAACTTCAAACCAATCATTCATTTTGCCACAAAATTCATTAAGTTTTAAAACTTTCCTAGCCTTCAAGATCACAACATGACTAGCTTTTTCACAAATCCCAGTCAACCAATGATCCCCTAAAGATATAGAATCCATAAACATCTCAAAGAAGTAGTCTCTAAGCAAGATATCAAAGGACATAGAATTAACAATCAGTATGCACAAAAGGCCACCTAAAGATAATTTGTGATCAATTTTCATGACAACAAAACCCATAACACTCAATGGCCTAAAACAAACTCGAATATCCAATCTTGGCAAATATTCATGTAAACAATAAACTTCAAGTTGTGTAGCAAGTTCCATCAAAATATATAATGTCCAAGCATTAACATGGCTATCAAATTAGTGAAGTCTCACAACTTCCCTAAAATTCAAGTTTACAACACGACATGCTTCAACAAAAATCTCTAACAAATATTGATTCTCAAAAGGTATGTACCTCCTGATCAAATTAAAAATCATAAAGTATAACTCAAATAAGATAGATTCATAATCAAAAATTTGTATGCACTTTAGACAACAACGATATGTATCATCTAAGACACGCTTAGAACGTCCACTCATGTTTATCACAAGAACAATCTTCCTGATATAAATGAAACAAATAAAGGCAAAAGAAGGTAACATTGCACTCTTATCTTGGATTTCAAAGAACAACAAGTCATATATGGAATTCCAAGGCATTATCATAGCATTTCCATCACACAAAGAATCATTATGCTCATAGAACATAGTAAATTTGTTTTGAAGCTTTAGGTACAAATTCACAAATATAGGATTGATGTGCAAGAATCATTATCTTAAAGTTCCAAAACAATCTATCATCCAAGACACATTTTGCAAGTCTACTCATGTAAATTTCAAAGGTATGTTCCAACAAGAAAGTCAAGTAGTTCAACCACTAAAATGTATCTCCAAGCACCTCTCAAGAAATTCAATGGTCGACAAGTAAACCTTGGAATTCCTAGGCACAAATATGACATTCTTTCCAAGCAAAGATTCATTATGATCATAGAATTTAACATACTCAACTCAACTTGTCTTTCAACAATACACACAAAATCACAAGCATGGGGTAAATCAATTTGGTCCATATAAGACTCCACTGCAAAAATAAAGTCCATGAAAGCTTTCACAATACTCAAAGGAGTACAAGTCATGCTTTCTAAAGACAAGAAATCATTATGCTTAAGAAATTTAATAATAGCATTTTGCTTGTAAACATAATAAACATATTCATAATCATATCTATCCAAGGAAAACGAACTTTCATGACCAAACTTCAACAATTGTTCACCGAGGGTGGATCTGAGAGTGTACCATTGGAGCATCTTACTTACTCTCTCTTCATCAGGGCCAAATTTCACCTTGGATGATTCTTCGAATTCATGAAAATTTGGCAAAATGGCACAGGGAAAAGAATGGTTAATGTTAGGAATGATAGTCTCTTCAAAAGCACTCTCACTCTCTTCCTCTTTTCCGGAAAAACTGATGTGATTTTCTTAGACTTTGAATTGATTTTTAAATTCAACAATCTTTAAATTCACACACAAATTAACATGGATTCAATTAAGGTTTGTTTGTGGTTAATTAGAAGTGGTTAATTAAGGCTCTTGAAGTCTTGCCTCCCAAGATCTTTTGTCACTACGCTCACGTTCTCCTCCTTCATTTCTTTTTCTTCCACATTTTTCCTTTCATGCCCACTTGAGGACTCTTCTTCCTTGGCATAGAATTCTTTCATCTTCTTTATCATCGATTGATCTTCATGGGCTCCTTGCTTCCTCTTTCCCATCTTTTGTGAAGGATTACTTGTTATGGAGCACATCATATGTAGTTTCTCTTTCCCTTTGCCAAGGCTTCCCTAGCAATAAATGAGTTGCTTTTGTATAAACCACATCACAAAGTACATCATCATTATAATTTCTAATAGAAAAGGGTATTCTCACTTGTTTGTCAACTATACCCCTATTCAAATTTCTTACCATATAAGGGTTTGGATGGCTATCACATATAAGTCCCAATCTATCCACCACATATTGACTTATGAAGTTTACCTCACTAGCATGATCAATCATCAAGCTACTTAGCTTCTTAAAGATTGTGCATCTTGTAAGAAAGAAGTTCGTTATGTTGCTTGAAAATTCCACTTCAATAATGGAAACTTGGGATGAATGAGTGGCTTCCATGTTCAAGATGTAGTCACAATGAAGTTCTCACCAAAAACAAGTAGCAATATTTATGTTCCTCACTTGCACTCATGTATGTCACTCAATTAAGCTGAACACTCTTGCCTTTTACTTCTCAAACTCTTCACTAAGTTCTTATGGAATTCACTATAGCAAATGTAAATCACTTAGTGAAGGATACCAAGTAATCATACAAATTCAAGCAAATAGCCAATAAGAATCCACAATTAAGAACCAACGAGTTTAAGATAGGTCAATCAATTCAATTCAAGTGATAGAACAATGAGGAATCAAATAAATTGTCCTTGAGGCATTTCATCTAACACTTAGAGGTCAAGAATTGTGATCAAATTTTCTATGCAATGTCAATATGATTTCAAGCCTCTTTTGATTTCAAATTCCAAAATGAACGAGCAAATGTATTCACAATGTTTCCCAATCAAATATCTAAACAATAAGCACAAGGATTTTCAAGTTCAAACTTTGTCTCTTTTTTTTCAGATTTCATTCTCTCTGTTTTTCTTTTCCTTTTTTTTTTTTAGAGAGATAGATGATTGGATAACAAACACTTAGCACATAAAATTAGCCCTTGTTTTTGGCCATAGGCTTGGTTTCCACAACAATTGATCACAATAAAATAGTGTGATAGATTTAAAAAGAACAAACACAAACAATATATGATCATACGATTTCAAAAGTGAAAAAAACTATGATCATGGCACAAACAAATAAGAAAACAAATAAACATAGTTGAACCTAGATGAAGAACCCAAAGCTCTGATACCACTTTATGATGTGATTTCTTCCCGACTCTTTTTGGTGTGTAGGTAAATGCACACCTAAAGACATGATTTCACCTAGGGTTTGTTTGGATTAGTTAGAATGACCTATGACAGACAACTCTCATCAACCATTCTCTTGATTTGGAATACCAATCAATACCCTACTTCAAGTGATTGATAGCCCTACTAAAATTTACAAGAACCCTAGAAGAGTTTTTGAAAGAATCTCACACAAGACAAAGTCTTGATTCTTTTGGCACTCAAAAGTGCAGAGAAGAAACAATTTGTTTCTCAAATGGATTTTATGTTGGAAGAAGTTATCTTTTGATACAAAGAAGAATGGTTTTTATAAGCCAAAAACCTAACTAAGAAAGCTGGAAATAATTGCACAAGAACCCTGAAATAAAAGAAATACAAGCTGAAAAATTTGCAATAGCAATTGCGAAGAAGACATATGGAGTTGGGGCAGTGTACTTTGTTCCAGGCTTCAGACAGGCTTCCATGTTACATTTTTCCTACTATTTTGAGATCATTTTATCGAACAATCTTGTAGTCTTTATTCCGTGTCTTCTTGCCATGTTTCGCATGAATTTAGGCCCAGTTTAAACTTCCGAAGTGTGTGACAATCAACCCTCTTTGTTCCTATAATTCTTCATGAAGTATTGGTGTTTTCCAACATGGCTTCAATCTTCAAGTTTGTACACTTCATTTGTGTTCATTTCTTCTTGAACTTGAAATACTAAGCTTTGCATTGCCCAAGTCTTCCATTATTGATGTCTTTAAAATGAAACTTCCATCGATGGCATCCAAAGTGTCATTGCTTGGATCACATCATGTGAGCTTGGGATCAATCAAATTGTCAATACCACAATTCAAACGGGATTATGATTTGGAAGAATACCTTGCTTGGGAGAGTACAGTTGAACATGTATTTGATTGCTATGAATATTCGGAGGCCAAGAAGGTAAAGCTGCTATTTTGGAATTCACTTGTTATGCTTTGACAAAGGTAGGATCAATTGATTATTTCCAAGAGAAAAACTTATGAAGCTCCTTTTACATCGTGGAATGGGCTTAAGGGTGTCATGAGGGCAAGATTTGTACCAGCTTTTACCATAGGGAACTTTATCGAAGACTTCAACATTGTCTCAAGGAACCAAAAGTGTTGATGAGTACTACAAGAAATGGAGGAGGCCATGATGAGAGTCAACATTGCAGACGATAATGAGGCAACAACTATGACTAGATTTCTTTACGGTTTGAATAGAGACATAGCTGAGAGAGTGAAACGTCAACATTATCAATCTCTACAAGAATTGGAACACGCGTTCATGAAGATAGAGAGATAATTTTGATTAGGTTACTAGAGAGTAAGCAAAACATCTTCCAAAATCATCTCTTGAACAAGTTCTCTGATTTAAGATCTTGTTCAAATATCAAGTTCATTGTCAATTCCACGAAGGTCTATTAGTAAAAATTCTAGTCAAATTGTAGAATATAGTACAATTCCAAAGTCAACTACTGTTTAAGAATCCATAAGATCTATTATCAATCCTTATAATGTTTATCACAAAGGAGTAAGTTTTTCTATGGGAATATTCTTTATTAAACAGTTACTCAAATCCACCACCCCTAGAACAAAAGACTTTCTTCAATCTTCCAAGTTGATTCTTTGTGATATTCCTTATATAGTTAAAGAACAATATATTACTCTTAATAAACTCCTGGAACTAATTCAGCAATGTAAACAAGAAGGTTTTTCACACTTTCATCTTCGAGTTATCAGACTTGTTTTATCTTACCAAAGATGACCTGGCCTTCCGGTGATTGCTAGAATTGCCTTATTAGATTCAAGGATACTTTCTTATGGGCATGCACTAATTGCCACGGTCCTTACTACCATGAACTCAGAAAGTGTCATTCTCACACTATTTTCGAATTATGCAATTTCACTCAACGACCCAAATCTTCGACTCCAAACAGCCTCAGCTATTATGGCCACAGTTCACCACTAGATAGTGTACAGATTGCAAAACCATTCCCTATATCTTCAAAATAGGGAAGGTTTGACCTCTACTTATATGGTACTTGCATATGCCTACACATAGGTTCCAACTCTCATAGAAATACCAGGGCAGATTTGCAAATTTTGATGCCTACATGCCGAATTACTAATTATGATGATATTCATAAGTCCCAAGAGCCTATTCAGCATGCAAATCCTCATTTCCAACACTAATCTGATGACAGAGTAAAAATTACTCTTACTCCAATCACTGAAGATTCTCCTAGAACATTACACACACAGTTGATGATCACACCATATAACAACAAAAAAAAGAGATGGCAAGAAAGGGTGCCTCCATCTCATTTTAATTTATATGCCAGAGCCATCCAAACAGACAAAATCAATGGACATTTTCTTTGGAAATGTTCCATTATTTGGTATGTACGATGAAGACTGTTCATGTGACAAATACAATCTAGGAGACTATGAGGATGCCGAAGACTAGAGGAGAAGACTTCCTTGAGAACGAAGGCATGCAAGGAAACACGATGTCAACTCAGAGTTGTCTTTCTAGACGACTTAGATGATAATGATGAAACACCATCCCAGGTCATTATACCACAAAAGAAGGGTTCACCTAAATGGTCTCTTCCATCATGTAGACAGCTTTAGAGGAACATGTCTCCATGTGTTCTAACTAGTTTATCACCAGGCATTCCATGTATGATGTTCAGTTTTACAAATGACTTTCCTCCTCTCAAAAATCAAGTAGATCCTGCAACCAAGATTGTTTCCACTAGCTAAAGAACAATTCCAGAGCTCAGAATAATTATCTTGCTAAGATAGAATCCAAGATAGATAAAGTTTCCACAGAGGTAAAAAGGAAGGTTGATTCCTTTGAGCAAGTTCTAAATAACATGACACATAAAGTCCACACGCTTGATACTGAATTGAGACAAATGATCCAAGAAGGTGACATTATTAAAGAATTCAAAGCCAAAGATATTGAGATCAAACATCTCAAAAGGGAAATCCAATCTTGCCAAGATCATAAGTCTATGTTTATTCTACAAGCTTCAACAACTTTCTTCCTAGTATCCTTCAAAACCCATGATGTCCAGTCCTCCATCCCCTCAAAGTTTGTTTCCACAAATAGAAGTTCCTCCTTTTACAGCTTCTATCTTTAGAAAGATTGGAGAACAACGCCAAAGAGAGAAGAAGGAAAAAGGAAAAGAAAAAGCTGGTTCTAGTTCACAAACCAGTTCCTAGTCTAGGGTTCCACCTATTGTTCCAACAAATGCTCCTGACCTTTATCCCATTAAAGAAAAAGATTCTTTTTCTAGACAGTTAACAATTACAGAAACATCTATTCATGATAATCCTCTTTTCTTGCAGGAAACCAGTTCAGAAGATGGTAGTCTGTCTGGCCATGAGGACAATACCAGTGATATTCATGTATCAGATTCAGAAGACAAAACACGTCTCTAATTTTGATGATGAGCATATGGATGTTACTCAAGTTCTAATGGCAAATGAAGCAGGTCCTTCTACTCTAGAACCAACAGTAGAACATCTTGATGAAGATACTCCCATGAATACTTCACAGTCAAAAAATTCCAAACCTACAACAGGACCTTGGTTTACCTTTGATGATATTCTAGTTCAGGACAGGAGAAAAAGACTGCAAAAATTTGCAGCTTGGCTCAATATCCAATATGCTAAAGGTCTTGATCCTAAAACCATTATGAATGAGTTTTGTTCCAAGTTTGTCGGTACATTAAGTGATTAGTTTTGTCACTCTATGTGAGTAACAACAATTGCAAATTTTGAACTCTACTACTTCTGATTATGTGATAGGAATAATCCATAATGAATTCAAAGGAGATCAAACTTTATATCAACAACAAATACAACAAGATTTCTTTAACATGAAATGTTGTTCTCTAAAGTTAAAAGATCTTGATTTTCATTTCAAAAGAATGACAAAAATTTATTATATGCTTGGGTTAAGTTCATTTCCTAGTTTAAAATAGGTTTTTCTGTCTTCTCTTCCTCAAGAGCTCCAATCGAGTATTTAGAAACTAATCCAGTCCTTTGTACAATCTCTAAATGATATTGGGTTAGCAGAAATACACCAGTATACATGCATAACACTTAATAAATTGTGTGAACAGCAAAAGACTATTTCTAAATTTGTGAACAAACAAAAAGTCTTGAAAAAGGTTTGTGTCAAAAAATTAGAAATTGGTTGCAAGGAAAAGTGTGAGTGTCCTTCAAAGTCTCATAGAAAATTTCAAAGAAGACCTGAACAAAAGAAATTTAGAAAGAAATCCAAGAAATCCTTGAGACTTTTTAGAGGAAAGTTTGGAAAAACTTCTACATTTAATAGATGCTTCACATGCAAACAGAAAGGCTATTTTTCTAGAAACTATCCCAAAAATAAAGGCGAAGCCAAGAAAATTGCCTCTCAGTTTATGCTTGATAATATTGATTCTGACTTAGAATCTATTTTTTTTTAACAAAGTGAACCCGATGAATAGACAATCTTTATGTTAGAATAGTCTAACTCAGAATCTAAAAAGGAAGTTCTTAAAATTTTTTAGGTAAGTGATCCAAAAGAAATTTTGATTTCTAACCAGTCTTTAGCTCCTCGTCTACAAGTCTCTATTTTGGAGTCAAAGTATGCAAGACCAAAGAAAGCTATTGGATTCATAGACACGGGAGCTAGGTGAATCCAAAAATACTTCCATTTGATTGTTGGAAAGAATCAGATGCACGATTTTTAGTTGCTGATGGCAACATTTTCAATGCAGAGCTTATTTCAAGATATCCTATAGGAATTCGATTCTTTCCTGATTGCACTATTTGGACAAAATGTTGCCATTAGCAACTAAAAATCGTGCATCTTAATTGAGTGGGATGTATATACACAGGCTAAAAACCTGAGAATATTACCCAATGGATTAAGATACAAACATTCTTTTCAGTCATTCATTTTGTTAACTATAATTTATTCCTTATCTGATTATTCTGAATACTATAAGGATATAACTGATAAGTTAAAATCTTTTTGTGCAGATTCTTAGGCTAAATTCAAACACTCTTTTCCTTAATAGAAAAATGATGAGTTTTTTTGTTAAGCTTCCATTTAAGCTTAATGAAGATGCCAATCCTACCAAAGCATTCCATCCAAGAATGACTCCGAATGTTTTGGAATTGGCCTGAAAAGAATGTCAACAACTTTTGATTGAAACCTAGCACCTTTATTGCGACAAGGACCAATCACAGGATCAAATGCATCAAAGATGTGAAAAGCATTCATCTCATTCTTGCAAAGAAAGGAGGAACTACTTGATTCGAAAGCTACCTTTGAAGGGAATAAGTTTGAAGATAATCAAGTTGATTTGAGGATATGGAATGTATTTACATTAAAGGAGGAAGAAATCTTGAATTCATGCTTCAATTCGTGTCAAGAAACGAACCAAAATTTAAGGGAATCGAAACCACATGAAAAATTGGAGCTAAAAGAATGAAGATGGGATGAAAAATCAAGGTTGTCGGGTGTCAGGCAGAATGGAGGAACAAATTGTGCCATTCCAGAAGCATTCTGGCTCTCCATCTGCTCCTCCAACAGGCGCTAGCCAGCACTTCTTGGCACCGGACTTACTGCTCGATAGAATTGTTTAGTTTTGTTTTTATTGGTTTTAAGCTTGTCTTTAGACATTAGTTTAGGGGTGTGCTATGTAATTAACACCCCAGAACATCTTAATTATTGTTTAGATGTTTCCGTACTGTAAATAATTCTTATTTTGTATTCAAACTCAACTAATCCATTTTGATTCAAATTACATCTTCTCTTTGAGAGAATTTTCTAATCAACTTGATCAAACTTGTGAGATCTTAGGAAACTCTTTTAGGGTTCTTGAGTTATTACAATTGTTCTATTAATTACTTTGGTTGAGGTATTGATTTGTCTTTACAAATCAATGGAATGGTTGATGAAGAACTAGCTTCATAGGTCATTCTAATTAACCAAACCCAAAAATTAATTAAATCATGTGAATTAAGTGTGATATGTGATCTTGATTGCATTCTAAAATCAATCCAATTTTGAAAATCACATCATCTTTTGGTATCAGAGCTACGCTTTCTTCAATTAGGGTTTGAACTATCTTTATTTGTTTTCAATTGTGTGCTTGGATCATGTTTATTTCATTGAAATCTCATGATGTAATGTTTGTTTTGTGATTTTGTTCTTCTACATCTATCCTACTTTCTAATTGTGACCTTTGATTCTGTAGATCCAACCTAAGGTCAAAAACAATTGTTGATTCAATTTGTTTGGTGTTTGTGTTTCTTTTATCTTCCATAGAAAGAAAAATACAAAAAAAAAAAAAGAAGAAGAAAGTTTCAGCAGCAAAATTGGAAAGAGAACCAGAGACAAAAAGAAAAAAAAGGCTTGAAAAAGATTGCAAGAAAAATCTAAGAAAAAGTCCTTGAATTTGTTGAATTGCATTGCGAATTGTTTAATTTGAATACTTGAAGGTGTGAAGATATTTGTGATTGAGTTGGAAGTTAAATTTACATTTATTGGTGCAAAATTAAATTGGTTTTGAGAATTGCCATTGCAGAGATTTTTTATCACAATTTTCTTTGACCTCTATGTGTTTGACAAAACACGAATCATCTATTTCTTTGAATTCTAAGTATTCGGTCACTTCAATTGTGTTGATTGACCTATTTTCTAAACTCTTTAGTTCTTGTAATTGAATTCTTTATTGACAATTTGATTGAATTGTGTTGAATGCTTGGTATCTTACCTTGGTAGTTGACATTGTTCTCTTAAATCTATCAAGAACTTCAAGAAGAGTTTGAGGGGAAAAAAGCTGAGAGAAGTGAGATCAAAAGAGTGAAGAAAAGGCAATAACAAGAGTGATACTTGAGTGATAGTGAGGATGTTAAACAAGGAAGCTTCTCCTTCATCACAAGCATCGGTTATGGGTGAAGAACTTGGAGGGTATGCTTTTTTATTTTTGGATGAAATGAGAAAGATGTCAATGGAAATGTCAAGAAACCTTTCTAACAATATCGATGAGGTGAGGAGAGATTTTAATGCAAGATTGGAGCAAGTGGAAGAAAAAGTGAATAGCAATGAATTGGATCCTGAAGCTCCTTTGAGAAACCAATTACCACAAAAAGGAAGAGGAAGGGGACATCATCAAAGAATGCCACCTAGGAGAAGAAATGTACAAGAGCAATATGAAGAAGACGAAAGCAGTGAAGGTGACTATGAATAGGAGTATGAAGAAGAGAAACCAAGAAGACAAATGAGAGACAATGACATTGATAAGAATCTTGGAAGTATCAAGTTAACAGTGCCAAACTTTTATGGATTAGATGATCTAAATGCTTATTTGGATTAGGAAAAAAGTGGATTCAATCTTTGAATGCCATAAATTTTCTGAAGAAAAGAAGCTTAAGTTGGCTATTATTGGGTTCTTGGATTATGCCATTGTATGGTGGAATCATTTGGTAATTGCAAGGAGAAGACAAGATGCTCTACCCATAGAGACATGGGATTACAAGAAAGTGCAACTAAGGAAGAGATTTGTGCCCAAACATTACCAAAGAGACCTTCATCACAAACTTCAGACTCTTACACAAGGGTCTAAGGGTGTTGATGCTTATTACAATTAGATGGAAATGGCAATGATTAGAAGCAATCTTGTTGGAGAAGAACCAGAGGCAATTCGTGTCAAGAAAGGAACCAAAATGGAAGGGAATGGAAACCACATGAAAACTTGGAGAATTGAAGCCAAAAGAATGAAGATGACCTGAAAAGGCAAGGATGTCTGATGCCAGGTAGAACCTTTCCTACACCAAACAGAATGGAGGAACAAATTGTGCCATTCCAGAAGCATTCTGGCTCTCCATCTGCTCCTCCAACCAGCGCCAGCCAGCACTTCTTGGCACCGAACGCACTGCTCGATAGAATTGATTAGTTTCGTTTTTATTGGTTTTAAGCTTGTCTTTAGACATTAGTTTAGGGGTGTGCTATGTAATTAACACCCTAGAACGTCTTAATTAGGGTTTAGATGTTTCCCTACTATAAATAATTCTTATTTTGTATTCAAACTCAACTAATCCGTTTTGAATCAAATTACATCTTCTCTTTGAGAGAATTTTCTAATCAACTTGATCAAAATTGTGAGATCTTAGGAAACTCTTTTAGGGTTCTTGAGTGATTACAATTGGGCTATTAATTACTTTGGTTGAGGTATTGATTTGTCTTTACAAATCAAGAGAATGGTTGTTGAAGAACTTGCCTCCTAGGTCATTCTAATTAACCAAACCCAAACCTTAATTGAATCCTGTGAATTAAGTGTGATGTTTGATCTTGATTGCATTCTAACAACAATCCGATTTCAAAATTCACATCATCTTTTGGTATCAGAGCTATGGTTTCTTCAATTAAGGTGTGAACTATCTTTATTTGTTTTCAATTGTGTGCTTGGATCATGTTTGTTTCATTGAAATCTCATGATCTAATGTTTGTTTTGTGATTTTGTTCTTCTACATCTATCCTACTTTCTAATTATCATCTTTGTTTCTGTGGATCCAACCTAAGGCCAAAAACAAGGGTCGATTCAATTTGTTCGCTGTTTGTGTTTCTTCTATCTACCATAGAAATAAAAATACAAAAAAAAAGAAGAAAGTTACAGCAGCAAAATTGGAAAAAGAACCAGACATAAAAAGGAAAAAAAAAGGTTGAAAAAGATTGCAAGAAAAATCTAAGAAAAAGTCCTTGAAATTGTTGAATTATTGAGAATTGGTTGATTTGAATACTTGAAGGTGTGAAGAATATTTGTGATTGAGTTGGAAGTTGAATTTACACTAATTGGTTCAAAATTAAATTGGTTATGAGAAATTTCCATTTTAGAGATTTTTTATCACAATTTTCTTTGACCTCTATGTGTTTGACAAAATATGTATCATTTATTTCTTTGAATTCTAAGTATTCTATCACTTCAATTGTGTTGATTGACCTATTTTCTAAACTCTTTAGTTATTGTAATTGAATTCTTTATTGACAATTTGATTGAATTGTGTTGATTGCTTGGTATCTTACCTTGGTAGTTGACATTGTTCTCTTGAATCTATCAAGTACTTCAAAGAGAGTTTGAGGGGAAAAAGGCGGAGAGAAGTGAGATCAAAAGAGTGAAGAAAAGCCAATAACAAGAGTGATACTAGAGTGATAGTGGGGATGTTAAACAAGGAAGCTTCTCCTTCATCACAAGCATTGGTTATGGGTGAAAAACATGGAGGGTATGCTTTTTTTTTTTTTTTTTATATGAAATGAGAAAGATGTCAATGGAAATGTCAAGAGACCTTTCTAACAATATCGATGAGGTGAGAAGGGATTTTAATGCAAGATTGGAGCAAGTGGAAGAAAAGGTGAATAGTAATGTATTGGATGCTGAAGCTCCTTTGAGAAACCAACTATCTCAAAAAGGAAGAGGAACGGGACATCATCAAAGAATGCCACCTTGGAGAAGAAATGTACAAGAGCAATATGAAGAAGATGAAAGCAATGAGGGTGACTACGAATATCAGTATGAAGAAGAGAGACCAAGAAGACAAATGAGAGAAAATGACATCGATAAGAATCTTGGAAGTATCAAGTTTTAAGATGATCTAAATGCTTATTTGGATTAGGAAAAAAGAGTGGATTCAATCTTTGAATGCCACAAATTTTCTAAAGAAAAGGAGCTGAAGTTGGCTATTATTGGGTTCTTGGATTATGCCTTTGTATGGTGGAATCATTTGGTAATTGCAAGGAGAAGACAAGATGCTCTACCCATAGAGACATGGGCGGACATGGAAGTGCAACTAAGGAAGAGATTAGTGCCCAAACATTACCAAAGAGACCTTCATCACAAACTTCAGACTCTTACACAAGGGTCTAAGTTTGTTGATGCTTATTACAATTAGATGGAAATGGCAATGATTAGAAGCAATCTTGTTGGAGAAGAACCAGAGGTAATTCGTGTCAAGAAAGGAACCAAAATGGAAGGGAATGGAAACCACATGAAAACTTGGAGAATTGAAGCCAAAAGAATGAAGATGGCATGAAAATTCAAGGATGTCCGACACCAATTAGAACCTTTCCTACACCAAACAGAATGGAGGAACAAATTATGCCATTCCAGAAGCGTTCCCTTTGTCTGCTCCTCCAAGCGGCGCCAACCGGCACTTCTTAGCCCCGGATACCCTACTCGATAGAATTGTTTAGTTTCGTTTTTATTTGTTTTAAGATTGTCTTTAGACATTAGTTTAGGGGTGTGTTATGTAATTAACACCCAGAACGTCTTAATTAGGGTTTTGATGTTTCCCTACTATAAATACTTCTTATTTTGTATTCAAACTCAACTAATCAATTTTGAATCAAATTACATCTTCTCTTTGAGAGAATTTTTTGATCAACTTGATCAAACTTGTGAGATCTTAGGAAACTCTTTTAGGGTTCTTGAGTGATTACAATT
>JAWZTD010031426.1:0-14696 GCA_035221335.1 Echites panduratus
ATTTATTTTATAAATATATTTATTGTTATTTTGAGGATAAATTATATTATTTTGATATATTTTATCCTATAAAATAATAATAATTAATTATTAAATTAACCGGTTCAATTACAACTCAATTACGGTTGAACCATTAAACCGTAAACCACTAACTTTTTAAATTTAATGACCGGTCCGATTCTGAAAACATTGGTTTTCTGCCTTTGGATCCCATTATTAAATAGAATGGGGATGCAATTTGCATCTAAATGTCATTGTGGGGTTGGAACAGAGATCATAAATTATTGGTAGCTTCTTAATAGCGGTTCAAGTATGGAACTGGAGTTATTTAACTTTTGATATTCAGGCTGTAGGTGCTCAGATTTATGCCAACAAGATTAAGAATTTTATGCACTTATTGATTTAATAAAATTTGAGATGTTGTTTGAAATTTTTTAATGCATATATTTATTTCCTACAAAAATGTCCAATTTGATTTAAATAGGTGATCTATATGTTGGGATATTCAGCACATTAAGGTATGAATCTCCGAAAGTTTAAATCATAACGAATTATTTTTTTTCGGTTAATGGAATTGGCTGTTCCATTAAATAAAGGTCATAACACATTAGTCTCCTTTAAATAGGGTGACTTACCTTTAGTCATTGGGTAGTATTGACTATTTGTGTTAACAAATTTTGATTATGTAGAACTAGGCCATACAGTGATTGTTTTCTAAATGTACTATTAAAGAAGAGAGAACTAATACAATTTCCCATGACATGAGTATGGTTTGGTGGTCTGATGAAGCTAGGTCCTTGGGCCTTAATATAACATGGGTGAGGTTTCTTATGTATGAGACCAATAGCCTTTTATATTAGGTACATTCATTTAGTTAATTAAGACAGACCTATATAAGAGGGTTTATATGCCATCTCATTTATGAGATGAGTTAATCGCCCCCTCGTGTTTAAATTAGTTCACTGAACCCAAGACCTTGGTAGTATTATTTAGTATGGTACTACATATTCTTCCAATGAATATTCAAGCGAGGTTAACAGATTGAACTAGATACAAAAGGATAGTAGATGTTATTGAGTAAGGTGATAGTACACTAGACTTAGGCTCAATAGTCTGTGTTACATAGAAGGGAAAATGTGTTAATACACTTGTATGTCAAAGACTATGAGTTGAGATTTATCTCAACAAGCCTTCTGTTTTTACAACAATGTGGCTTGGAGTACATCATTGTCTTATGGTGATATTAGAAGATGTTTAAATTGACCAAGTATGTTGCTATTATGTAGCAAGGTTATTTTGGTCATTTTATGGAGTTAAGAATATTGTGTCCTAATGTCCTTGATCTAGCCCTATTATTTATGAGTGATTTTGTATCATTCTAAAATAGAAAGTGAATAGGAATTAATTTTAGGGGCATTTTTTTTTGTGCCAAATCGGATAGTGTTTTTAAAATTTGGCCACAGTTTTAAGGTTCACAAATTTTAGCCAAGAGAAATTTTTTCTGGACACTTTTGACCCAAGAATAGGCGGGAGTACATATGATTTCACTTTTTACTCAAGACTTGTATCGGTTACACACAAAAGGGTTGTAGAGTTACAGATTGTTTACAGGCAGTTACGGTTGTTGATATATAACCGATAAGGGTTGTTTACACTTGAATGGACACTCGAACGGTTTCACCTGGCGGAAACAAATTTGTTTCAGCTGCAAGCCTTAAATATTTTTTCTTACAACCCTTTAAGTTACTTTCTTCCTCGAGAGCAGTACCAAGATTCAAAAGGATTTCCATTACTCTTGAAGCACGCTTGCATCTGTAGCCATTTAGAAATCTCAAGCAACAGTAGCCATTAGTGATTTTCGAACCCATTTGAACTAGAACCACCATTTAATTAAGTAAAGGTAGTACCTTTTGATGGGTTATGGATTTATTTAACTTTTCCCATAATTTTGGTTATTTTTTTTCCAGAAAACTTGTCTTGTTCCACCTATTGTATGCTTACAAAGTTTGCATTTTTGAAATGGGTTGTGTCTAAAATTTAATGTTTGTACCCGTTGGTTTAAAAAATTAAATGGGATGGAAGTGTTAAGTTTCTATTTGTTGGTGGTTGGTATGTTCGGAATCGTTCTATCTTTCTGTCACTGGTTTAACGGGTCCCAAATTTGATGGGTTGTGTCTATCAATTAAGATTTGTGACTAAAACTTAAAATGCTCATAAGTTAAAAGTTGTCATAGGTTTGGATCTAATTGGTATATGCAGACGCATGAGCTATTTGTTACGGTAGGTTTGATTTATGTGTATGGCTTGTGGTGGGGTTGTTTTTGGGTATAGGTTGTTTCTTATGTTATTTTTTGGGTTGTTTCATGCCTAGGATGTCTTTGTTGTTAGATTGGCTAAGGGCTAGAAGCTTTGCATCATTGTTGTTGAGGTAAGGGTTGTTAATAACTGTTACGGGTTGTCTTTTTATATTTGAAGGGTTGTTTAGTTAAGGGTTGTTTATTTAAGTTTGATGAGTTGTTTAGTTAATGTTACGGGTTGATTGTTTAAGTCTGACTGGTTGTGTATTTGCCTGAAAACGTTACCATAGGTTTAGATCTAATTGGTATGTACAGACTCTTAACTATTTATTGTTACGGTAGGTTTGATTTATGTGTATAGCTTGTGGGGGGGTTTTCTAGGTATGGGTTGTTTCTTATGTTGTTTTTTGGGTTGTTTGATGCCTGGGTTGTCGTTGTTGTTAGAGGAGTTACGGGATAGAAGTTTTGCATCACTGTTGTTGAGGTAAGGGTTGTTAATAATTGTTATGGGTTGTCTGTTTATATTTGAAGGTTGTTTAGTTATGGGTTATTTGTTTAAGTCTGCTTATTAATGTTACGGGTTGATTGTTTAAGTTTGACTGGTTGTGTATTTGCCTGAAAACATTGCCATAGGTTTGGATCTAATTGGTATATATAACACTTAACTATTTGTTGTTACGGTATGTTTGATTTATGTGTATGGCTTGTGGGGGGGTTGTTTTTTGGGTTGTTTCATGCCTAGGTTGTCGTTTTTGTTAGAGGAGCTAAGGGATAAAAGCTTTGCATCATTATTGTTGAGGTAAGGGTTGTTAATAACTGTTACAGGTTGTTTGTTTATGTTTGAAGGGTTGTTTATTTAAGTCTGACCATGTTGTTTATTAATGTTACAGGTTGATTGTTTCTATCTGACTGGTTGTGTGTTTGTTTGATACTAATCAACAACTACATCTAATATGGTTTAATTTTTTCATTAGATGGAGAGCTATTTTATCCACAACAAGGTCAACTGGGGATGCGACTGGGTTTTGATATTCAGAAGGCGATGGAGGAAAAATACTATGTCAGTGATGTTGTCAAACTCAAAAGGAGTTGCGTGGGACATCTGGTCCAATTCAATAAAAAAATCACATAGCTGGGAACATCCTCCACCAGATTTTGTGTAGGAGGGTTATCATGCTAGACACACCTTCCAACTAGATGTGGTTTCTCATTAGGGGGTAGCATTGCCCAGTTTGGTAAACAGGAGTTTTGCCTGGTCTCAGGACTGAGGTTTAGTTTGATTCCTGACATCTCTGGCCAATACGAGCCAGATAAGAACAGCCTACAGCGCACGTACTGGCCTGGAAATTATCCCCTGCTGGTATCCGATATCAACAAGCAGTTTTTTAGTGGCACCGTTGGAGGCAAGATAGTGTTCATTCGAGAAGGGGATTCAGTCCAGTTGGCCCTTCTACTCATCAGCTACACCATGCTTATGGGTTTAGGAATGGGTCGGGGAATTCAACCATATACCCTGAAGTTGGTGGTTAAGCTACAGGACTGGAATATGTTCCCCTGGCTCACCTTCTCCCTGCAGATGCTTATTCACTGGGCTAATCGTGACTGGCGGTCCCCATTAACTGTTGGTCAGAAGAGAGGGAAGGGGGACCAACCTATTGGAGATACATAATAAGTGGTTTTGTTTGGGCCGTGCAGGTAAATTTGTGTTTCTTCCCCAATGGACTGTAACATTGATGTTATTGATTTGTGTGGTTCCTCTTTATGTTTGTTTTTGGTATTAAAAGTTGTTGTTGGAAAGGAACCAGTGGTTGTTCATTTTTGTGTTGTGGATTGTTTCTGATATGCTATGGGTTGTTGTATGTACAGTATCGAGTTATTTTCTGATATATTACGGGTTGTCTTTTGTGCTATTAAGGGTTGTCAAACCCTCACGGGTTGTTATATGTGCAGTTACGGGTTGTTACTTGTATAGTTTTCATAATGTGACTATCTATTCTTTTATTATGCAGTTCTGGGCACTTGAAGTAATCCCCTCTCTACAACAGTTTGCAGAGAGGACTACGGCACCAGAGGATGTCATCCAGACTCCAAGGATGTTCAACTTCCAATGGATGTGCCGGAAATATAATCTTCAGAAGAAGTTGCAAATCATGGAGGCTGGCGGACATGTAAGGAACATATTTCTAACAAGATTAAATGAGGGGGGAGATCAACCATGCAGTTCTATGCCATGCTGACATCTTCTTATGTCTTCCTTTCCTTTGTAGTTGGTCGTGTGAGAGGTCATCCCAACTGATATGGAGATGGCCAGTGATTACTGGCAGGGTGTTGAAGTGGATGAGATTGCCGGGTTACGATATTTGCCCTGTATGTCAGGTCATATTGAATGAGACACTAATATATCTCAGTCTGAAGAATCTCCAAATCCTCCTTCAACCAAAAGAAGGAAGACCACTAATCCTGGTGAAGTTTCTTTTACCTTTGGGGAGGTGAAGGATTTAGCTACTCATGAAACAGGTCAGCACAAACGTCAATGAAATGCTCTTCGAATGAGATGGAAAAGCAAGACGAGATTAAGAATGAGCTGGCAGAGATACGTGAGGAGCAAGCCCAGCTAGAGAGGATGTTCTTGTCATTCAGTAAGAAGGAACAAAAAATAAGGAGTCCTGTTGGGGAGCCTGAGGAGATTGAGAAGGAGGAGGGGACAGAGGAGTAGATAAAGATGAGGCTGAACATGTCAGGAAAGAGGAGGGAGAGGAAGAGGTTAGGAACCAAGAGAAGGGCGAAGAGCGAAGAGCAGAGGTATGGTTCTATGTAGGAGAAGGGCCAAGACGAGGGGCCTGTGGCTGAGCAGGAGAATTGCCAAGAAGAGGGGCCTGGGCCTGCGGATATATAGTCGAACAAGATGTGGCCAAGGAACTTGTGTCTTTGGGGTTGGTGAGAACTCCAAAGATCCCTAAACTCTGTTCCACATGGGAGCTCTTCCCCCTGCTGGTAGAGCAAGGGAATTAAGCATCTGCCTTAAGAGGCCCTATACGAACCCATTCAAGCCATAGTCCAAAGAGGCAGATGAAGAGTTCACATCATTGTTGGATGATTATGAGACCTTCAATGCCTCAAAGGATAAATAGTAAGGCTTCTGTCTTTAAAATCTACTATTCTAGTTAAGGGTTGTTTTAGTTGAGTTAAGGGTTGTTTCAGTTATGTTATGGGTTGTTTTTGGTTAAATTAAGGGTTGTTTTAGTTGCACTACTATTTTTTTTTGTTATGTTAATGGTTGTTTTTGGTTGAGGTACGGTTGTTAATGAATTCTTACGGGTTTTTTTTCAATTGCACTACTGTTTGTTTTTGTTATGTTACGGGTTCTTTTTGGTTGAGTAAAGGGTTTTTTTTCAGTTGCATTGAATCTCTGTTACCTATAGTTTAAAGCAGCTAAAACCTCAAGTGGTACGTAGATGGACAATTCTTTGCTCAACTCGAAGATGAGTAGACTTGGATGGGGGTGAACACCACGATGACTCTTTTGGCCTCCTCCACTTGTAAAAGACAAAGGCGAGAGTTACTTTCTTAGACATCGACTTCTTCGTGAGTAATGTAGTTTTATTTACTTTAATAACCCCTCCCTATCTATTTTAGAAATGATATCATCCCTTTTCAATAATTTATTTGTAGTCTCTATTTAAGGCCATGGCAAAAAAGTTGATTGTCAGACCTTGGGAGGAAGGTTTCTCTGCGGATTCCTTGGAATTTTCAGATTCCTTTTTCAGTACCTTTACTGAGGGCTCCCTCTCAGCAACATGAGGAAGTGGTATGGAGTTGACATAGTCGTGGATCCTATTTTCCTGTCAGATCTCAACCATTGGACAGCTCTTATCATCGAACCCTTCCACATAAAAGCAACTCTGGTAGATTCCCTCAGGACAAGGGAGCAAAGGTTGTTTGTAATTCTTGATGAGTTGAGGCCATTACGTTATCTAGATGGATACCTACTGGATAAGTGGGGCTTGTGGGAGAAGGCACAGAAGAGGAAAAAGAGCCGCTCAAAGCCATCAAACCTGAGAGAGGGCCTTGACATCCAACTGGCAAAAGGGGATTCCGTATCAAAAGGACGGTGATAGCTGGGGTGCCTGGACAATTGCAGCTATGTAATCGGCCCTATGTGGTGTGCCGTGGGACCTGAAGGATATCTGAATCTATGGGTTAAGAAAAGATTTTGCTATGAAACGTTTTAAAATTGGTTTGCCAACCTGAAGGACATGCAGTGCACTTTAATACTTTGTGTCTGAATTGTTCTTTGATTTTTTTAGTTTTTCTTTTGTAAGTGAAATAAAATTTATTGATTAAGCAAATTAAATGAAAAACAACAATTGACAGGTACCAAAACAACCCAGCATAGGCAAAACAACAACCTGGTACAGGCGTAACAACAACCCATCACAACCTTAAAAAAAACAAAACACAGGCACAGGCTAAGAACAACAATTCAAAGTTACAAAAAATTATTGTAGGTAAAGTAACTATTAATAATAATAGAACCACTACTATGAAATAAAAAATTTATTACGTAGAATCCATAACAATGACTACTGACAAGATCAAAAACAACCCGTCAGGTCTATGAACAATCATAGCTAGTGACAGGGACAAAAACAACAACCCGTTAGGTCTATGAACAATCATAACTAGAGTCGGGTACAAAAACAATCCGTCATAGGCACAACAACAACCATTCACACCTTATAACAACCCGGCACAAGCAAAAAACAACTATAACTAGTGACAGGACAAAAACAACCCTTGACAGGCAAAAAACAACTTAGCAGAGGCAAAGACAACTCATCACACCTTACAAAACATCCCCAAGTAGAAAAAAATAAATTGATATCAAGAAGCAGTCGTTGCATTCCCCTGGGAGGGCAAGTCCCGGCAGTGTCTCTTCTTGTGCCCAAGTCGATTGCAGATAGAGCAAGTCTTTGGAGAGCATTTCTTGGTCCCAAAGGTTGTGAGGGTGTGAGCTATCAAATTAGCTACATCTATAACACCTGACCCATCATTTTAATGAATCAAAAGGTCTCTCGCATGTGTGTCTATTGTGCTCACAGACATGGCACAATGCACATCTTCTAATCCTGCGGAACTCTCCAGCGGATGATATTCCTGTCAATCTCGGCCTTCCAGCTTGGTCTCCCCACAGCGGGGGGAGAACAACAATGTTCTTAACCTTTGTTGGTGTAGTCCAGTTGGACAAGTGTGGTATAGGTCGGATGGAACCGGAATATGATCCTATCCATGTTCGGTCCTGTAGTGCATGCTTATGAACTCAGATACATTTTGCACTGCTGTTGAACATCCTTATAGTTGCTAGTGCATGTTTGCATGGAATGTGGAGTAATTGTAACATTCCGCAAACACATGCTTTGTTCAGCAAATCCATTATCTCGTCTTCTAGTTATCTATGACTACAAACTTGTAGATGGAAACTCGTCTAGTCCTAAAACTGCTCCCAGCTTCCAACCCATCAAGAACAAATTTATTGTAGCGCTTGCTCAAAGTTGTATATGCAGAACTTGCTTCTCGGTGTCGTTCCTCAAACCATTTCATGCACTGGTATGATCTGCATTTTTCTAGCCTCCACGAGCATAGAATTCATTATCTCCGCAATATTAGATGTCATGCACTCGAAACTTTTGATTTCACCGTTGCCTATCTCTCTGATCCCGTGTTAATTAGCCAATCAAAAACTGCCTTGTTTTCTTCTTCAATCTTAGCCATTTGTCTTATATACTCTGATTCTTTCTAGGCATTGGCGGCATTGCTGAAAAGAGTAATTAGTAAGGCGTTCAGAAAAGATAACTCAGAACGATTCTTCAGATGGTAGAAACACAAGCCATGTGTAGCCTCTCTTTCGTTGTAAACATGCCTCACGGCCCTTCTGATGCTTGGATTGTCATAAGAGACAAAGATCAAACATAAAGGGCATCCAATTGCTTCGCGGAGTTTAGCAAGAAACCAAGACTAGGAGTTGGAATCTTCCACATTTCCAATCCCGAAGCCAATGGTTATATCTGGACAAAAGAAAAATGTCAATGGATTACCATAATACTTATGACTATAAAATAAACAACCCTGCACAGAGGAAAAACAACCCGGCATAGGAAAGAAATAAACCGACATAGAAAAAACAACCATGCACAGCAAAAAAAAAACCTGCACATAAAAAAAAAAAAAACCTGGCACAACCAAAAACAACTTGACAAGGCACAAATAAGAACAAGTCACAGATAAACAAAAAACCATTGGGAACTGAACAAAACAACAAGTCACAGTTAAACAACAACCCGTCATAGTTACACAACAACTCGGAATAGTTCAGAAGTCTTGGAGAGGGCTTGGCTGACTTGCTCATTTGCATCTTTACATGCTACTATCAGCAAGATACCCTTGAACCTTCCCTTTACATTTGTAGCGTCGATGTAGACAACTAGCTTTATGAATTGATGAAAACCCCTCAGGCAAGCACCATATGCCCAAAAACAATATTGGAATCGGTTTTCATCGTCCCTTTCGATTGTAGCATATGTGTCTAGATTTTCGTTGACCAATGTGTGAAAGTAAGACAACAGCATTTGAAAGGACTAATTCGGGGTTCCAAACAATGCATCCATAGCATGCTCACGAGCATGCCATGCCTTACCATATACACAATCAACCATAATGTCATATTTCATGCTGGCAATGGCATCGCCTGGGATGTATTGCTTGGTCTGATTCCCTTGCATCCTTGTGGACAAATATTGTCTGTTATATTACTAGTGAGCTAGCCTTTTTAATGTGGCCCTTAACGAACTTAAGGACTATCCAGTAGTCACCTTTCATCCTCATCCTTTTTTACTCGGAGAATAAAATCACAAGGTTGTTCCATACAACCTACCATATAACGAAGATGACTGGAACTCCTCAATTTCGACCTCGGATCTCATATCTTCTTTACTTGCAAAGATTTTCCCCTTACATATGTGATCAATTGTCAAAAAGGTTTCCTCGACAGATACTTCCTGCATTTTACTTTAATCGATGGAAGGGAAGGCCCATGGAATTGCCTTCCTCGATCTAAGCTCATCGTGTTCACTATTGTTCTCAAATGAATCTATATGCGGGATGTTAATGTCACGGCTGTTCACACCCTGGATGTTAAGACTGGGGTTAGTCACATCCGGGACATTAAGACCTGGGCTGTTAACATCTGGGAAGTTAAGCCGGGGTTGCTCACATCTGGACTCAGAACCTCCAGATCATGGACATACGTATTGTTTGAGTATGGGTTGCTCAACTCAGGGTTGGAAATATCCGAGTTTCTCTCTGTCGGGCAATTCATATCGCCTCTGTCCACACCACCATTGTCTAATGGGTTGTTACCATCCACATCCAAATCATATGGAATTCCATAATCAGCATCATTATGGAGTGTTTCCATGGTGTCATTAGTTTCTTGCGTCATATAAGATGCTAGGTTCTGCTCATTTTGTGACACGTATACCCAGAAAGCTGATACACAAAATCTGATAATTCTTGCAAGCCCAGCATCGTTGTGGATGAGCACCGCGACATTGCATCCTTCTTATTTTTAATGAGCTGGGTACGAAGTTGTATCTCTTTCCCCTTCGAATGCATCCAATGCACTCATCAACTATCTTCAGTAATCCATTGTAGGTGAAGTCAAATCCTACATCCCACAGGGTTGAATTGCCTCCCTTGTAACAACCTTCAACCCGAACCCTTCCAAACGTCAAATACTGCTAAACAACTTTTGAAGACCTGATATTAAAATGAGATTAGAACGTGAAACACCAAATCAAACAACCCGTCATAGCTACATGAAAACAACCTGTAACTCACAAAAAACAACCTGTATGCCTTACAAACAATCCGTAAAGGTTTCCAATTGCATTATAATGACAAAGCATGGGAAAAACAAGATACAGTGCATTCAGAACTAACTTTGCAAGACAACCTATGCCTTTCACACAAGACAAAGAACCTATGACTTTCACGCAACTCGTAACAGAATTCTTAAACAACCCCGTACACAAAAGACAGAGTCTTGACCAGATTGCTAGGACTACTTGCGAAAGAGCATAGCATCAACCTAATGGAGTTAGAGAACTATTTAGAGTTAAATCAACACAACTCCTAACCCCTTCAGAATAATCCTTAGCAGTGAAAACAATCTGTATAACAACAAAACAACCAGTTACAAGCAAGTATAAATTGGCATGCAATACAACTCAACGTGCATGAAAAAAAATGCAGGTATGTGGAAAACACATAATCACAGACACGTCTTGTACACTATCCAGCGACGACATCAAACAGTATGTATATGAAAAAGATTGACAAAAACATCACATAAACATCAATAAATCCATAACCCAAAGGCAAAAACCTAGATTTCATGCAAGAAAAAAGCAAAAGCTTCAACCTTTCTACAACCTACTTTCATGATATATCTCAAAACATCAAAATAAAAGGTACCCCTGCATTATTTTTGGTATAAATGAACCTTTCAGAAATCATACTCCAATATTCTGTTAGAATCCAAGACAAAGATGTGATTTTTTTCCAACTGTAAGGTCTCGGTTTGCCGTGGGTGGGAGTGGGTTCGCACTTCATTTGTGTTCCGAACAAGCAAGTGGCTAAATTTTGCAGAATTGTTTAGTTTATTTTGAAAGAAGGATAGAAAGGTAATATCACATGCCTATGTGATTATATTTTGAAGAAGTTAAAGGTGTTGTTTTATTTTGAAATGACTATCCAAATGTAGCTATTTGGTGTAATTTCCACTTAATTTTATTCTAAGAAGCTTTAATAATTAATTAAGAATTATTTAATAATTGGAATTATTTATTTGGGTTTGAATGAAATTAAGTGATATATTTTATTTTGGTCTTATAATTAATTTGGACTTAGGTCCATAGGATTAATTATTATTGGGATTGGATTAAAAATAAATAAATGGTCTTTTTCATTAAAGAGTCAAGATAACTAGTTTGGCTTCATGATTCAATGATTAATTATTTGACCTTTAATTAAATCAAGAATGGCTTATTGGGTTATGGCCTATAGTAGCCCAATCCTAATTAGGTTATTTTAAGATTATTTAATATCCTATGATAACTAGAAATTTGGATTAATGCTTCTTTTCTGAAGCCTAATCTTGACATACGCAATTTTTTAAAAAGTTGCAGAATGTTGTTCGAAAAGAAAAAAAAAACCCTAACTGCCACTCTAAAGCTACAACCCAATTCCTAGTCTTCTCACCTTTGACTATCAAAAGAAATAGATCAGAAGACCCTAAGTGAGTAGCTCGTGATCCAAAAATTATACATATATTATTTTTACTAATGTGTATATCTATATATATATATATATATATATATATATTCTTACATGGAGGAAATTAAAGTGAAGAAATTATAAAATAGAAATGGAGGAAAAATGAAAAACTAAACAAGAAACATGGAGGGAAAGTATAAACAAGACCGATTTACCACTTAAACAAATATTACTTAGATATAAGAAAATATTGCATATATATTATGAAGGAAAAGTCAAAAAAACAAAATTGGAAGTGGAGGAAATGTGATTTAAAATAGTTTTTTTAAAGTATTTAATAAATAAAATCAAACAAAAAACCATGGTTCTGAAAAATTGAGAGAAAAAGAATATTATGTAATTTAAAATATTATATTAGATATAAGAGAATATTATATATATATATATATATATATATTATGGAGGGAAAGTGAAAAAAACAAAATTGGAAGTGGAGGGAAAGTGATTTGAAATAGTTTTTTTTTTAAGTATTTAATTTAAAAAAATCAAACCAAAAATAGTTTTGGAAAATTGTAAAGTTGGCTTTCAAACCCACACCCACATAATATTTCTCAAGGCGTGAAACCAATATGACAACTTATACTTTTGTTAAAATGATCTTATTCTTATAAATATGTTCACATAAAAAACACAAATATATGGCGCCTTTAGGACCGTCGCATATTAAAATAACATACACAGCGACCTTGTCACCGTTGTATATAATTTATAAAACACATATATGATGGCCTCAAAGCCATGGTAAAAAGGTACAACTGTATACGGAGGCCTCTGAGTCGTCGTTTATAAACAAAAATATACCGGAGAAAGCTATTTTGCTATGGACCATTGCATATATTTTTTATTAGATTGTTATATAAAACCCACTTTTCCCTACAAGCCATGGCATATATTATACAATATATGACTGCTTGTCATATAAAATCAAGAGTATATATTGCAGGCCGCAGAATATATACGATGGTCTATCATATAAAGCCTCCATTTGCGACGACCTTATGGCCATCGTAAAAAAAGCTGTTGTGTATGACCCAGTTTCTAGTAGTGTTAAAAGTTCCTTATGTAAAAGTGACAAATGTTCATGTATTGCATTTATAGGAAATGGATTTATTTCTACCTTTATGCGAAGTAAGGTTCATTATGTTACCTATGTTGTATTTAATTTATTTTGCAATGAATAGGTTAGGTTCTACCAAACACCCGTTCACCTCAAGCCAGTTTTGACATAAAAGAAAAGAAAAATTCAATGTGTCGTCATAGTTAAAAATTTCATCTGGTAATATTTAATAGCTATCATTGTTCATTCAATTAAGTTAAATGAGCTTTTTATTCGTATAAATTAAATTAAATAACTATATTTGTATTAATTAAAAGTAACATGTCATCCACTTAAATTAATATATTTTTTTAAAATTCAAAAGTGAAAAAAAGAATCCTTATGGTTTTAAAAAATATATATATTTGATATATATATATCTAAATATATATAATAACATATAAAATATTACTAAATAAAGTGTTTTTAATGATTCATCTTGAAACATGTCATCGTTTAAATTAATATTTTTTAAAAAAGAATCTTTTGATATATATAATTTTAAAAATTTATTTAATTTAATTGAGTAATCATAAAATTTATTAATTATATTTAAAGAATAACTTATAAATTATATTGCATGTTAATACTATTTGTTGTTATGCTTTAAAATGTTATTTAGTAATATTTAATAACTACCATTATAGTCAAATAAATTGAATGAACTTGTTTGTCTTATAAATCTATTATGTATATGTAAACCTATAACTCCCAAACTTTGATAAACATTCATAGTTGCCATGTGGTTTTGGGGATAATTTTTAAAAAAGATAAAAGTATTTTTTATGTAATATTATCCATCCACTCATATTGAAGATATAATAAATAATAATATTTTATATTTCAATAGACATTAAATACATATATTTAATTTACACTGATAAAAAATTTCACAACTATTTTTTGTTAAAAAAAAACTCTTCTCATTTCTTTGCATTCCCTTTTCAAGTAAACTTATTCAAAATATTATTAATAATAATTATAAATCTTTTTTTGGTTAACATCACTATTCGTAGACATACATTATATATATATATATATATATATATGTGTGTACACTCACACTTCAAAGATACAATGGACAATAATATTTATGTTTTAATAAATATTCAATACATGTATTTAAATCACTAATATAAATATTTTCAATTATTTTTGTTTATATTTATATAAAAACTCTTCGCACTGCTATCAATTTCTTTTTCAAACAAATTATTTAAATATTATCTAAAATATTTTAAAATATCTTCATATTTTATCCATAATAATTATATTACATCAGAATATTTATTATAAATATATGTAAATCTATAACTCCCAAATTTTGATAAACTTTCATAGTTGTATGATCTTTATGATCTTTTGATTTTAGAAAAGATAAAAGTATGTTTTATATAATATTATCCATCCTTACTCGAATCCTTCTAAAATACAGTAAATAATAATATTTTATATTTCAATAGATATTAAATACATATATTTAATTTACACTGATAAAAAATTTCACAACTATTTTTTGTTTTAAAAAAACTCTTTTCATTTCTTTCGATTCCCTTTTCAAGTAACTTATTCAAAATATTATATATAATAATTATAAATCTTTCTTTAATTAACATCACTATTCTTAGAGGTACATATATATAAATATATATATAGGGAGATGCTATTATGGGTTACGGAGCTCAAATTAATTTAAGCTTCTGTCATGTTTCTAACGGTCAAAGTTAACGGTCAACTGTTTTTTTTTAAGAAAAAAATAAATTGTTCTATAAAAATTTTTTTTAAAAAAAATATTTTATAAACTAAATCCTAAAAAGATAAACTAAACCCCAGGGGGTACTTGATTAATTTTTATTATTATTTTTTAAAAAAAGATAATTGACCGTTAACTTTGACCGTTAGAAACTTAA
>JAWZTD010031458.1:0-14688 GCA_035221335.1 Echites panduratus
TTATGGGTATAAATAGAACATTATAATGTATCTTACCCAAATCATCTTTTTATCAAAAACAGAAAATTTCCCCTTGGAGGCTGAAATTAAGATCAAACATGATCTTTCTTGTGAGTTTTTGCTAGAACTCTTTTAGGGTTCTTGTAGAACTTCTTAGGGCTTTTCTACACTTGGGTTAGGCTGTGAATTGTCTACCAAACACAAGTGATTGGCTGATGTTAAATGACAACATAGGTCAATGAACTAACCATAATTTTTGATAAAGTTTTGGGTAAGTTTTTCAAATGATGTGTTTATGTTAGATGAAAAAGGTTTCCTTGCATGAATCACATCACTATCAAAGATTGGCCACTGCGAAAAGTGTAAGTGAGGTAAGAAGTTTTCACCGGCTAGCTTCGTTCTATCAATGGTTTGTTAGTAACTTTAGCTCTATAACTGCCCCTCCTACTGAAGTTACAAAAGCAAGGGTTAAGTTTAGTTGGGGAAGTGAGCAAGAAAATGTTTTTCAATTGTTAAAGTCTAAACTTGCACATGTACACCTATCTTATCTCTACCCCGATTTTTCTAAGGTTTTTTGAAATAGAGTGTGATGCATTAATAGTGGGAATTGGGGCTGTTCTCATGCAAGATAGAAAACCAGTTGCTTACTTTAGTGAAAAGTTGAATGGTGCTACATTGAATTACTCAACTTATGACAAAGAACTTTTTGCATTGGTTAGGTCTCTAGAGCATTAGAAACATTATCTATGGCCCAAGGAATTTGTCATTCATACCAATCATGAGTCACTAAAGCATTTGAAATTGCAAACTAAGCTAAGCAAGAGGCATGCTTCGTTTGTTGAATTCATTGAAATGTTCCCATACATCATCAAATATAAGCAAGGTAAGGAAAACATAGTGGTGGATGCACTTTCGAAAAGATATGCCTTAATCTCTACTCTTGAGGCTAAGTTGCTTGGATTTGAACTTGTTAATGACCTGTATGAAGGTGGTGGTGATCTCAAAGATATAATTTGCTTGTGCTAAAGGACCGTTTGAAAATATCATTTGCATGATGGTTTTTTTGTTTAAGAAAAACAAATTGTGTGTGCCTAACTGTTCTCTAAGGAGCTTTCCTATGGTTGAGAGTCATGGGGTGGTCTAATGGGTCATTTTGGCATTACTAAGACTTTAGACACTTTCAAGGAACATTTCTTTTAGCCACACATGAAAAAAGATGTGATCAAAATTTGTGAAAATTGTGTTATGTGTAAAAAGGCTAAATGTACCATTAAACCACATGGCCTTTACATGCACCTTGGGAAGACATTTCTATGGATTTTGTATTAGGTTTACCTACATCTAAGAGGGGAAAAGATTCTATATTTGTGGTTGTTGACAGATTCTCAAAACTGGCTCATTTCATCTCTTGTTCTAAAGTAGATGATGCATCTCATATAACTAATTGGTTTTTCAATAAAGTTGCTAGATTGCAATGTGTCCCAAGAATACTATTATTAATGATAGAGATGCTAAATTCTCAAGCTACTTTTGTGAAAGTTTGTGAAAGAAATTAGGAACTAAGTTGATATTTTCAACTACTTGTCATCCCCAAACTGATGGCCAAATTGAAGTAGCAAATAGAACCTTGGAAACTTTGTTAAGGGTTATAATCAAAAGAAAATTGAAATCCTGAGAAGAATGCTTGACTTTTGTTGAGTTTACTTATAATAGATATGTCCATTCTTATATATATTACTCTCCATTTGAATTGTTATATGATTTCACTCTCTTTTACTCCTCTAGATTTGAAACCTCTACCGTTGAGTGAGATTCATAACCTAGATGAAGCAAAGAAAGCTGAATTGATGAAGCAACTACATACTAAAGTAATAGAAAACATCAAGTTGCACAACAAAATATATGCTCAACACAACACAATAAGAGAAGAAGGATAATGAATTTCGAAATAGAAGATTGGGTTTTAGTGCATCTATGAAAGGAATGCTTTCCTCGAAATGAAAAATCCAAACTTGATCTAAAGGATGACTGACCAAACTTTTAAGTTTATAAAGAAGACATTAAAGAACTTTATAAATAATATTCCCTGAGGTGTAACTTTTCTCTTTTACCTTTTTAACATCACAAATGCAAATAAAAACAATTACTTAAACAGACTAGTGCCTAACTTCAATATTAGTATATTACTACCACCAATGTCGTTGAAATAAGCTAAACAAGTAAAGCAAAAAGCAACAGAGCAGCCACAAAGCTGAGTTGTAGGCAAATGTAAGAAATAAGCGCATTCATAAACAGATTATTTCTGTGAGATCAATATACACAATAAGCAACGAATAAGACAGAACTCAGAATACAAGACAGAAGGACTAAAGGAAAGAAAGTTTATATCAGGGTCCCCACGAAGCCCAGGCATCAGATTCAGGACCATATCTATGGTCCTCAGCTCTCTGGCAAAGAGATGGCATCCCTAGAAGGGATACGGAGTGCATTCGAGCAGACAGGATATCCATGACATCCCACAACAAAGCCAATACAATTAGCAAGCACCAGGATGCAATGATGGCCAGACCTATCTACCTCTCGTTTGGCGAGTATTGTAGGACTTGCAACTAGGGCATTTTTGAGCCAGTATGTGAAATTGTACCTCTGCAGTCCTTCCACAATCATTGCATAGAATCCAAACCTGCATGGAAAAGTACAGTTATCTCACATCAAGAGGTCCTTACAGCAGAGTAATAACAAATGATTTCAGGACCATATAAAAGATACCAAAATCATGCCAATGACAGTCAAATATGAATAAGTAATATGGAGACAAGAATAACCGTAGTATTTTGGAATGACTCCGGCATGGGAGTGGCTGCAATCTCCATGTCAAATTTCTCCCACACTCTTGACATATCACAGACTGATTTTGAGCACAGAGGGCAAGCATACCTGTCAAAGTGAATAGGTCAACACAACATCTTGCAAAAATGACACTTTTTAAGTCCTCAATATCATCGCATGCAAACTTACTGATTATGTTCGTGCATCTCTCTCAAGCAATTCTTGTGTATAGTGTGTCCACAAGGCATCACTGAGACATCATTCATTGATTCGAAGAGGTACTGTTGAATAACAGTTTAAAATGGTATTAACCCATATTAATAATGGGAACAAACCGCAAAAAAAATTTAATTGTTACATGGGAAATCATTTAACATGAAGAAATGATAATGTCCTTCATTGTACCTCAAAACAAACTGGGCAATCATGGTGCATTGCTCCTTCAACACAGGGATGACAATTTCTCATAACTGTGGAATAGCAGCATCCTAAATCATGATGCACAAAAAAATCATTTAACAGTTCCATACAGATTTGAAAGCGACATAAATGCCAAAAGGTGCACCAAAGGAAAAATTAAGATATTAAAAACTTACTGCATTTATAGCAATGGAAAAAATTCTCTCTCCCTCCTATTCTGCAAAGGTTATCAGGCGTTTCCTTATCAGAAGAGATATATAAATCGGGTTATCAAAAAGTATTGTGCTACTTTCTGAAAGTAACTTCAAAATGTCTCAATTCTTAATCCATGTACACGCCACAAATGCTTCTGATTTCAGTGGTTTAATTGAAAAGCTATGAAATAGTAACCACAACTCAGTGCACTTGTTCTCTCTCTGGTGGGGGATAAGGAAAACTGGCCCATCTTCCATCTGAGATGAGGTATGTCCAAATGAAATCTAGTCCTTTGTCCAACAGGAATAAGGAAACATGCTTTTCTACTTATTGTTGCTTCCAATCCTATAGTTACACCTTTTTACAGATATCATGCTCACAGGGACAATAGCTCCGTTTTTCACAAAAAGAGGAAAGTTGAGTTCTCAAATTGTAACTATACCGGCAAATGCCACATCCATTACAATGATACTGCTGTTTTGATGCCTGCACAATGCAAAGAAAGAAAGTTAAATTAACATCCAACAACATTTTCCTTAAAAGTCAATGGCAATTTGCAAGAATATAAGCTAAGTACCAAGTCAAAGACTGAACAAAAAGAGGCAATAACTAATTAAGCAAAAGAACAAGTACAGATAAAATGCTTGTAACTTACATCATCGTCAAACAACTTGCAAATCCCACAAAAATACCTTGCCATGCATACACCACAATTTATGCAGACTTGCCGCACCTGTTAATCAAAGCAGTCATCACAGGTGAAGAACATTAAGGCTGTGTCAAAGAGTACAATAGCTATGAGATAGGTGAATAATTAAAGATTAACAAAGTGAAGATACGAAACTACAACATACCTCTTGTTCAGTGTCGCAAAGTGAGCATATCACCTGTAAACACAAGCAGAAAGATCACATACTGTAGAAGACATTAATGAAGGATTAGGAAATCATAAGGGAAAAAAACATAACCATGTCATTACCTTTTCAACTTGATGGCGCGGAATGTCATGTCTGAGCTTTTGATCGACTTTAAGAATGTTCTGCAAAACACAATTAATGTAAATTATGACCAGATTAGTTAGAAATCATACTTCACATGATTCAAGAAAAGTAAACTGGCTCTGCAAGGTATAGCTAGGGAAAACTACAAACCACATAACACTTTCTGATGACCAGCAAAGCTAAAGAAATAGGAAGACTTTCCCCAGTCTTTGTGTATAGGAGTTATTGAACCTTTTTGTTCTGTCAATATGGTCATATTTGTACTGCCTTTTCATTTGTTAAATTATCAAAGATTGTAATTTAGATGATTGCAAATATCCATTCAGGAAGAAAAAAGTTGAGGTCAATTCTCTTTATTGCACATTCCACCATTAATGTTCTTATCCTAATCAATTTCACAAGTGGATGTCTATCCAAGTCCATTTAACTTACCTTTGCCTCATTATGGCAATGACGACAATCAAATATTTCATTACAGCAAGGGGCTCTAATGTGGCACCGCCGACGATAGTGAGAACACCTACAAGGCCAATCAATCATAAATTTAGTAATAGGTAAAATAATAGTAACTTCATAATAAAATAGAAAGTCATAAAATCTGGGTTATGGTAAAAGTAATTCCCCCACCATAAAAAATTTAATGTCCCCTTTTGACTTGGCAGAATTTTTCTTTCTAAAAAACTTGACTTAAGTAAATTGCCATATTATATTTATTATTAATGTTGTTAACAATAAATCCCTATGCATTAATGAGATATGAAGATTATCTATGGAAGAATTTAGACATTCATTTCTAATCATCCTAAAATAAAAGTGTTGGAAGGATGAAGTACAATGATGGAAATATTTAGGAGATTACGCATACCCATACTCCATGTATCCTTTGTCTAGGGTGTCGGTGCGACAAATCTTTTCCTGATGAAAAGATTCTTTTGTGGGAAGGCGTCCACCTTGGTATGGGAGTAAGTCTCTGCTTCCAGTTTTGTTTTCATCACCACAAAGTTGATAAACAGCTGTATCCTCCATGGAGTCTTATGAATGTGACTAACGAGTACCTACCGAGCTGCCAATGAGCTTAAAGCACCTGCATTTTACAAACAAATTTAGGAAAAATTCTAAAACCTACAGAGGCATGCTAGTGCCCTCCCTATGGGCCAACACCCCAAGTAAATGTTGCTTTCTCGCACATTGCAGGAGACCAAGTGAAAGCAGCAACAATAAATTCGATCTAATGTCGAAGAGCTCCATTCAGCAATCTCCAACTAAGAGAATTCATCAAAATAAGAAGATCTACACCCCAAATAAAACTATCATGCAGCTTTGTGGAACTCCTTCCAGATGTAGATAGTAACCACTGCAGTATCATTGGGTACTTGGACTGGTCCAAATCCATCTAAACAAGACACCACTGATCGACACCTCAACCTATGGTAAAAGCAATATATCAAAATCAAATTTGTTCAGAGTGAACAAAGAATTTGGGAAGGTAGTGCGTTAGATTGCAGAGATGAGTTTATTGTCCGTTCAGGACAAGCCTACCTCGATCTGCGGTTCTGCATTTCTTCTCGAATAAAGTAACAGATTACCCCCATATAAGTTTTTATCAAAGGTTATAATATTTTCTCCTCTACCATTTTATGACCACAGAACTTCCCTACTATTCCTCATAATCTGTTGTAGATGGCAAAAGTACGTATGCAACTTGTCGTTGCATTTCTATATACAGATTCTATAAGCTCCAGTTGGATACCCATTTCTGAATATTGTAAAGAATTTCTTGGGCAAATCCCTGGTGATATCAATTGAATCAAATTTCAAGTCACTTCAGAATAAGGATGTATATGAACGGCAAGTGATACTACAAACTGGATATAACATCATATGAGCATCTTAGTTCCCGTAGTTCTGGTATTCCAAAAGGCTTAGATCTGTTGCAAAACTCCATACACCACAAGCCCTGTCCTATAAATCATCAAGGAACCAACTTTCCACTTCCAACAGAAGACACTGGCTGAAGTTTCTTATGACAAGCTCCATGGATGTGAATGCAACAGGAAAGCAACAGACACGTAAACACTGGTTGAAACTTCTTTTGTAGCTTTTCATTTTCATACATGGCAGCATTGCTGAGAGCGAAGTTTGAACTCAGCTCAAAGATTAACCACAGACATGCATGTTTAAAAGTTTTTTGTTTAACATATCTGTAGAAAGACTCAAACACATGCACCTATGACTAACTATCTGGGCCAAATGAAATAGGTCGACGATCATTGGACA
Source organism: Echites panduratus (assembly GCA_035221335.1). Classification (NCBI taxonomy): domain Eukaryota; kingdom Viridiplantae; phylum Streptophyta; class Magnoliopsida; order Gentianales; family Apocynaceae; genus Echites; species Echites panduratus. The sequence goes on from JAWZTD010031458.1 coordinate 6,723, forward strand.
GGCAAAATAAAGGTCATGCTAACCATAACCTTCAATCTCAAAACAAACGTGCCATTCCTTTTTCTTTTTTTTTCCAACTTAGAGATCACTTCACAAATGCTTTAAATGCATTGTACCAAACAAATTAAGAAAAGGAAAAAAATTTTAGAAGTTTATATTCTTTTACCTTCCCTACAAGGCTGATCTTCCACTAACAGTTGAATAAATTATTTTTCCCTTTTTCAATGATAAATGAAGTATCTATACATGCTACACGATACTAGTGGCCTAGTACTAATGAATTATGTGAATTACAGAGAAAGTAAGGTGCATGGAAAACATAAAGTTGCTCATCGACATTCAATCTTAAATTTATTATCCCCATCAAAGGCAAAAATATTCTCCAACGAAATCTACCCGAAACTATAGACTTGGAATAGGCGCAAAAGCAAAACACTTCATGGCAAAAGCTCAATATACAAAGCAATAAATCCATCACAACAACACCACAGATACAATACCTATGCAATTTCAAGGCTTTCTAAAAAAAGTTAAGCCGAATCCATAGGAACGTCTTAAAGACACACATCACCTCCAAGGAACATAATAAATCGGTTAAAAAAAAAAAAACACTCCCAGACACGAATATACCAAGATCAAGATAAATTTAACAATTCACACAAAGCAAAATCAAAAACATCAGGGGCACATTGGGAATAAGAAGGAAAGAGCAAGAAAGATGCATCTCCAGCCACAGAAATGGCTTGTCTTCACTCCAACTCCATACAGCAACGTAAATGCACTCGCACTTGCAAAAAAGTATATAGAGGCATCAACATATAGGCTAAAAATCTTCAAATATCACACGAAATGAAACAAAAGATAAATTTCACACGAAGATTAACAAAAGCACATAAAATCCAAGCCGAGCTTTATCAAATTCCGCGATCAATTACCAAACAAACTAATACTAACCATCACAAAAACCCTACCTCTACAAAACGCAACAATTTTCCACCACAAAAATCAAGCAGTATAAATTTTAAAAAGCAGGAAATCAATCCAAACTCTTATTAATAACGAACTTTCAACCCAGAAGCCAATCCTCGAGCAGCAAAAGCTTCCGGTTCGATCAATTCATCTGAGTAGACCTGCAATCCTTATGTAACAATGCGCTTAGAGAGATATAAAGTTCACGTTTCGTTGTATGTTCTCGTCCAACGGTAGGCTCGTAAGATTTCCCAGACACTTGTAGAGAGAGAACAAGTGAGATGTGAAACTTGCAACAAATCAGAACTGAGGTGGCTTTTATACGTGGAGGGGATGAAAATTCCAAATCTGAATAAAATACCCTTTATTTTATTTATTTATTTTTATTTTATTGAATTCCCAATTTCCAGAGAGTTCCAAAAACCGAAGGCCATCGGGTGCGAAAGCGATCGCTGGCATGCCAGCCCTCAGCTTTTCGTCATCGCTGTAGAAAGATAATATCTAGCTGAATTCACAATTATGGCCCCCACCTTAATACCGTGTTGGAAAATATCTTTCTTGGAAATTTGCTTACCCATTCACTGCACTTTTAATTTTGAGCAATATTTTTAATTTAATTATCATTCTAGATCTTGTCTACCATATAGGACATTTAACACCGAACAAAATTGATTAGCAATAACATTCAATTATATTATATATAAAATAATATAAGTAAAATACAAAATTTTAATCAATATCCTTGGAATCACTATTATGTATTATGAATAGTATTATAATCTATATTATATATTAGTATTATCATATGTTATATATAATAAATCTATAACACAAAAATATTTTTAAAAAAATAAAAAAAAAATTTAATTGGTTATAACCGAACCAAACCATCCAAAACCAATTTATAAATGGTTTGATTTAATTCGGTTACATCCTAAAAATTTATAATTAATTGTTAGAAAATTTTCATAACCAATTATAATGATTTAGTTATAAAATTAAACTATATTAGAATCAAATCGAACTGTAAACATCCCTAGTATCATGTATATTATAATAATAAATAAAATATTTGATCTATATAACATCATGACTAACTTTTTATTTATTATAATTTTTTTTACAATAAATGAAAGAATATATTTATAATAAAAGGTAAAAAAAAAATCATAAGTATATATTGATAATTGTAAAAATGGGATATATTGTGGAATTAATGAAATAGCTTTGAGACGGAAAAAACATTATATTTATGCATATAAGTAATATTTAATCATGAATGACAATTATTTTTAAGTTTTGTAAGTGAACTCTTTGCAATTCATAAGAATTGGATTGGATATGAACTGGACTGGAATTTCGAAGTTTTCGTGCGGATCACGTAAAGAAAGCATTTGACTTTCCTTTTTTGGAAATATACTATCTTCATTTTTAAAAAAATTATATATAAATTGACACCATGATGTTGCAAATATCCTTCGAAGTCCTTTCGTTCTTGGAGCGTACCCGTTTAGAAGAGGGGTGATGACATGTGCAAAGATGGAGATTTTCTCATGGGATAACTTCGATGCCAAAGTCAGTATTTTGTTGAGTAATTTGTATGGAGCATAATGCAGAAGGAATCCGTTACCTTTCATGAGGTTGACGATCCTCTATTTATACCAGAGCATCAGTGACATTCCCGTAAATAAGTAAAGGCACGTGGTTAGTACAAAATGGTAATCATGCCGACCACAGTGTTTAGGCCGTACTTTGTGTGCTTGAGGTCCCAGATTTACCGGATATGAAAGGGGGGCCGGTCATAGAGCTTTGTGTCCTTAACCCCCAATATGACATGCATTTAATGTTGGCCACATCAGTCAGTTCAAGATGGACTTGAACTTACTTAGAATAGGGTCCGAGTAACTCGCCAGCGGGAGGATGACGGAGCGAGTTGCGGGATCTCCTGGGTTACATGGTTGGTGGGTTGCGAGATAGGAAACGGTTTGATGGAAGGCGGGTTGCGAGATACTTTCGGGTCTTGGCCCTTCACACCATAAAAAATATATTTCTATAAAGCTATCGCTATTATTCATTTGATTGATTTTGCCTTGATATTAACTAATTACCACCTAACAATAATTTTAATCATAGAAGTGGAAACGGACAGGAGGAGGGGAAGAAGAAAGCCAAAAACAAGAAGAAATCATTTTACTTCCTCCGGTAGAAGTAATAACTTAACTATTTTTATTTTATTTGATACGATTGAAGGGAATATAAATAATAAATGTAAGTTTAATAATATAAAAAATGTTTGAGATTTGAATAGGCCGAAAATAAGTGTTAAGAATTGAGCTTTCTCCCTGATTCATTATATGAAGTTCTTTATTTATAGACTATCGGGATATTTTCATTATTACGGGAATGATTTCAAGTGGTTTTCAAAATTGTTAGTGCTCTTTCAATACTAACTGAATAGGTACCCGATTTTAATAATAAAGTGATTATTTTGATCTTGTCGATCATCAAATCATTTTTGATAAATACTCATATTTAATGAGCACCAAGGAATAACTTTGAAACACATGTCACTTTGATAGACTCTTCGCTCTGCGGGTTGGCGAGATGAGGTTGACCTAGCCATTAATGCGAGCTGTGTGAGGGATAGCTCATGTTACGCCGGACGGACATATTTCCTGCAGGACAGAGGAGCATGTTACTATCTCGCGGGCTTTCCATCTTTGATGACCGGGTGGAGCTCTTTCCATTTTTGGTCCCTTATATCACAAACTGGTCAATTTCTATTATGGTTTGGGCTTTGACATTTTGAGCCCAAAAAAGACATTCGGCCGTCTTGAAAAATTAGTCTTGCGGAGAAACCCACAATTAAAACAGCCCAGTGATTTATATTGTCTAGTAATGGCTGTTGGGTCGGGTTAGCCCGTCAACCCATCCTGTGTAGAAATTGTATGAACAGTATCATTGTATGGCTCGGTCCGTGAAACCGTCAAGAATCCGTGCGGTTCAATTTTCTATCGGCCCGCCTATCATTGTTCACAACCCATCAACCGATCCGACCCGCCCCGACCCGTACCCGCCCTGCCCCTCCCTAACGGTTATGTGACCGTTTGAATGTTTTTATATAAAAAAAATAAAAAATTTTCAATAACGGCACAATTTTTTTTTCTATAAAATCCCCCCCAAACTTCATTTTTCCCACAAAAATCATCCAAACTCTCTCTTCTTCAATCCTATTCATTCTAATGTGTAATTGAAAGGCTATATTGGTTTGGGAAAATTTTTTTGACAAGAAAATTCTCGATTTGAAAGGAGTTTGTGAAGAATTTGGTGATCAAGCTTCCACAATTTCCGACCAAATCGTCTGATTTTCAAGTTGGTTTCTTACTACCTATCTTATTATTTATTGTATTTAAATTGTTGTTTTTTCCTAATTTGTTATTAAATTTTCATCTCTTTATTTTATTTGTCACTTATTTAAAATCATTTAGTTAAAAAATGGATAGATTTGAATATGACCAATTTCAAAATTTTTTGGAACCCGAAGCAGTAGAGGCTTTAGGTGATGATGTTAATCTTGATGATATTGATAGCACGCTGACACCCACTAGCCATTTAAGACTACTGGGTAGTTCTTCTTGTAGCACAACTAAGGGTAAAGAAAAAAAATCTATTGTTTGTAAAATATTTAAACTATAGGATGAAAAAGCTATTTGTGTGACAAGACATATGTGCATAAAAGTAGGAATGGAACAGGAACCTTAAGCAGATACATAAAAAATGAGCATCCCGAATGTAATAAAAATTTACAAAAACAGTAACAAATAGTTGTAACAGCCAGTAAAGTAACCAGTAATTTTAGATTTGATCAAAAAATTGCTAGAGAAAAATTTGCTAGATGGGTCAGAGCAGAAAATCTACCTTTTGAAATAATGGAAACTCAAAGTTTTAATGAAGCCGTAACACCATCTTTACAACCAACATTTAATAGAATACCTAGGTCGACGTTAAAAAATGATATAATGAACTGTTATAAAACTATGAAAATAGATCTTATATCTCATCTAAAATCATTATATGATATTAATTTTGCTCTTACTTGTGATTCTTGGCTAGATTTTAATGTTGGTACTATTTGTGTATAACTTGTCACTAGATAGATAAAGATTGGGTTATTAAAAAAAGGTTAATTTGCTTTAGACCTTTTGAGTATCCTCACACTAGTATTTCAATTGTGCAATTTATTTTTGATAGAATATTTACAATTTCTTTTGATAATGCAAAAAATAATGATTCTAGTATTCTTATTCTTGTGAGTGAAATTAAACCAATTTTAGAGGGCAAACTTTTTCACAATAGGTGTGCATGTCATATTTTAAATTTAATTGTTAAAAATGGATTTAAATTTGTTGATGAAGTTGTTGCAATAATTCGTAACATTGTATAGTTTATTAAATCTTCTTCACTTAAGGCTCAACAATTTAAATATCATTGTTATTAACAAAATTTGAGTTATAAGAAATTTAGAGTTGATGTAAACACTAAATGGAACTCAACACATGACATGACAGATAGTGTGTTGCCTTATAAACATCAACTTATTCAATTTTGTAATAGTACTGGATTTCAACCCGAAATAACTAGTTCCATTTTTTATACCGGTGCTATAATTTCATCATTTTTGAAAACTTTTAAACAAGCAACTCATTTACTTTCAGGACAATATTATCCCACTACACATCACATGATCCCCACTTTAATTCAAGTGTTTCATTCATTTAATGATTTTAGGGAATATAGTGAACATACCCAAATGGTTTTAGCTATGGAACAAAAATATTTCAAATATTTTTCTGATATTCCACTATTGTATTGCATTGCTATTTGCATGGATCCTCGTTTTAAGATTTTAGGTTTCTAGACAAGCATCGACTAGTTGTACGGGTTGTATCCAGAAAATTCTAAAGGACTTACATGGATGACGAAGGCAGAACAACTGAAGAGTTATGTGAGGGCGAACTTGGAGATTCTCTTTGCATCGTACCACGAACGGTTTACTACACCTACCATGCCAATGTAGGCCCCACCGAAACGCAGACCGTCTCAAGTTTTCGACACTACTTCAACTATCCTTAACATAATCAGCAACAAGAAATCATGAAACTGGATGTTTGTCGATGGCTTCATCTTCATCTGGTGGATTGAATGAGTTGGCTATCCACAAAATAGCTACTCAAGTGCAAGTGAATAATGAAGAACAGGAATTCGACATCTTATGATGGTAGAAACACAATGAAACGACATATCTAGTTTTGTCTAGAATGACACGAGATGCTCTAACAGCACCTATTTCAACCGTGGCGTCTGAAAGTGGTTTTAGTAAAAGTGGGAGAAGTCTAGATGAATCAAGGAGTCTAATGGCACCTAACACTTAGGAAGCTTTGATGTGTGCTTCCGATTGGATAAAGGCAGAAAAACAATTTCAAGACATGGCTCAACCAATTTTGCATTAAGATTGGGACTTTTACGGAGAATCATCTACATCACAGATTGATAACAACTAAATGTAATTTTTATTATACTGCTAATTTGTGATAATTAACAACTTTGTAAAATGAAATTACAATTTTTAGTTTATACTATTGTTATAATTTATATTTAGAGTTAAAAAATTACACCTAAAAAAGAGAAAAAGCCACTTGAACCGCTCGAACCTGCCCTGGCCCGCTGCCTGAACCTCCTGTCACCAGTCCGTCAGCCAGCCGGGCCAGCCTGCCACTGGCTGGACCCTCCCCTCCTGGTTTCGGCGGGTTCCCAAACCCGCCTAACTTGCCCCGTTGCCATTGTTATTTTCTTCAAAGCCCTATCGTAATAGAGAGAAAAAACTATTATGAACATGAGAGTTTCTCTTAAAAAAAAAAAAAAGGAACAAATGGCTTCTCTAAACATTAAATTTCTAAATGTTTTAATGTTCGTAATAGATTCAAGTTAAATGTTTTTAATTTATTATGACTTTAAAAATAATAAATTTCAACTAGCACTTCAAGCTCCAGTAGTAATATGGTTTGAGTTAATTCATTTTATATAATAATGAAGCAATTCATAATGTCAATTTAGTATCCCGTAAATTGGGAAGTTTTTTTTTTTGGAATTTACTTGTCCAACATTTTCTCTGCCTTCTTATATTCTAGAGTTTCATGGAGATTACTTTGAGTTGATTTCTAAAATGCGCAAATTTTCTTAGTGGTGCAAATTTCCAAGCCAAAGTGGTGTTGATGAATTGCAGAATCTCTCTCTCTCACACACACACACACACACACACACACACACATATCAAGTGACGAATAATTATATTTTAAGAACCAAAGGTTTAACTATTGACAATTACATTAGAAGCTCCTGTTTTGAGATAATTTTGTCTAATCCTTTTGGATTTGTGTGAATTGGATTTTGAAAATGTCTTATTTTATTAATTTTATTACTAGAATTATTATTATTATAAATATTATTATTTCTTATCTATTTATTATATTTAATTTCGATGGTATTTGTGTAACTGTGTTTCCAAGACTCCATCAAATCACACTACTTAAACCATGCTACCTCTGTTGAGACGTAAGCAAGAAGGAGGTAGGTCTTATGTAATGTCAAAGCACACTGCTTTATTTATTTTTAAATTCATGTACAATATATTAGATAATATAAATTCATCGAGTATATTATACTTTATAGTGTTCATTCAATTAAATTGAATGCTATATTTTTATTAAAAAAATTAATAATAAATAGGTCTTATGTAATATCAATGATATTAGCTAAAGTAACCCTGTAATAGACTAAAACTTTGTTGAACATTAATAAGATTTTATTTTATTAAGTATATTGTGTTACAAAAATATATATAAACTCCATATCAAAATAATAGAATTAAAATAGTAGAAACAATATAAGATAAAAGGAGGAACTCGTGCATGGACACGATTTCCTTAAAGCGATTTCG
>JAWZTD010031469.1:0-14682 GCA_035221335.1 Echites panduratus
AATCAAGAATGCCTTGGTTCCATGCTTTATCTAGAAGTATTGTTTCCCTTGATGATGCAAGAATGAAATCTGCTTGTGTTATAAAAGGGAAGTTGGTGACGATCTCGGTAGGAAGGAAGGCACAGATACCACGGGAGCTTGTTCCTCTGTTAAGACGATCTCCATTTGGAAATGCCAATGTAATTGCCCATTCATCTACCTCCAATCTTGTGTCTCCTCAAGACGCACTACTCAAACCCACAATAACAATAATAATAGAGGAAGCAAAAAGAAAGAAAAGAAGAAAGAAAGAACACACAATATTTAACATGGTTCGATCTCTCAACTAGACCTACATCTACGACCCCTCAACAAAGGAGGAAAAACACACTAATAATTTTTGAATGAAAAAATTACAAACCCTCTCAAATAATCTAGCTTTCTAAGCTTACAACTCTCAAAGCTCAGAATACTAAACAACTCACTTGTGTTTTTATTACAAAGATAGATAGGCCTTTTATAATTGCCCATCTCCTTTACCCTTTCTTACATATTCGATGTGGGATTTGGAAAACCCACAACAATTCCTCCCTTTTTCCAAAGTCTCACATTTCTCTACTTTATCAAGAAATCTGACTTTCTTCTTCAGGATGTTATTTACCTTGTTCTGTCTTCCAATTCTTCCTGGCAAGGCACTTCCATCCAAGTAGTAGATTTGTTTGCTCTTTTTCCACCCTTGTAAACTTTGTACTGTTTTCCAACACTGACATACTTGTACCCATGTGAAGCCAACTCATCCAATGAAAGAATATTGACTTTATATGTTGGTACATATTTCAAATTGGTAATTTCTTTGACTTCATCATTGTGGAGTTTCAGGCGAAGTCTTCCAATACCTTCAACCTTTTGCTTCAAACAGTTCCCCACGTTGATGAATACAAAATCTCCTTCAGTGTGCAAGGTCTCAAATAATTCCTGGTTAGTGCAAATATGAGCATCAGTAGCAGAATCCATAATCCAACCCAAATTTTCTTCAACAGCAGCATGCAAATAAAGAACATCATCATTTGAATCGACTGTATTGATAGAAGCTTTTGACTTACCTTTTATCTCCTTCAATCTTTTCAAATCTTCCTTGAACTCTGAACAACGATATTGAAGATGACCCAACTTTCCACAATAGTGGCACTCGACATTGCTAAAGTCTCTTTGCCGAGATTTTGATCTTCCAATTCTTTGGTCATTTTTCTTCGACCTCCCTCTGTCATAGCTTTCTACAGCTAGTGCCCGACCTTCTCGGGAGTAATCTTCATTTCCCGTCATATGATGACTTTCCTTCAAAACATTTTTCACTTCATTCAGTTTCAATGTGCCTTTTCCTGTAAGCATTGATTGCACCAATAGTTTGAAGGATTTGGGTAATGACGCCAATAGGAGTAATGCCTTCTCTTTCTCTTTAATCTCCTCCCTTCCATTTTCAAGTCGAGACACCTCAGTTCTCACTATTGGAATGACTATTAACATATCAATATATACAGCTTGACTTGTTTGTTAGTTGGGAAATCCTGCTTTATTTGGTTCAGTAAATGTTTCCCATACTTCAAGTTCCCAAGAGATTAAGTTTATCTTGACCCAGCAATTTAATATAATATAAGTTATATAAATTTAGGATAATAGAAACCTTATATCCTAATTGATTTTCAAGTTGAAAAATTTTCAGAAAGAATATAAACAAGGTAACAAACTCTAATTTATTCATTACAGAAGGGCTCCAAAATATATGTATCAAAACCATGCCAACATCACATATTCTTTTCTATTGTTATTTTTCTCCTCTTCTCCATATTGTTTTAGGCATTAAGAATTCTCTCTGATTTCATACCATGAAATGTTTCCTTAAATTTTGATAAGACCTTGATCCAATAATAAAAGTTTGAAAACCAAATTTCGGATTTTCAAAATTTAGGGTTTTTATACAAAGTGGCCCCTCATGTTTGGACCAAACCTCTGTTGGATCCTTAATGTTTATTCTTAGCCATTTCGATTCCTTAACAATTTACACATAGATATAACAGTTCAAACCATCACATTCTGGCCATAAAGATGGCCGTTTGTTCAGAAATGGTTTTGGATACAGATATTTAAAATAACTAAAACTTGGATGGCCAAGAGCTTATGCCATAAAATAACATCAGAGGCAGATAAGGTTGGCAAGAGAAAAAGAGTTAGAATCACTTGATCTTAGAGGAGAACCCCTTAAAATAATAGAATCATCTTCCCCTAAGAAAGGTCCTAAAATTCACAACAATAAGGAGGAAATGTTACTTTGCAATTTAGACCCGTAGTAAGTTTACTCACAGAAAGTAAGTTGTATTGCAAATTTGGCACATGTAAAACAGAATGCAACTTTAAATCATCATAAAAAGTCATGCCCGAACTACTAACAGAGGAAGTTTTCCCATTTGAAACCTTGAATTTTATGTGGCCAACAATTTTTGAGAACCAGTCATATGATTTGAAGCCCCAATATCAACAATCCATTCCTCAGAATCATGAGTTTTTGCAAAAGGCAATTTTTTGAACGTTGGGTTTGAAAAATCAATGTTTTTATTTGGGTTTTTCTCTCCTATGTTTGTTGAATTCTCAAAGGAATCACCCATGGAGTATGTGATCTAAGGTTTCACAACTAATTAAGGCTTTGATACAATAAAAGCTAGTGGAGAAAAGATTTTTGTTTATTGATCTTGTACAATAGGTTATAGTGAAAGGAATGAAGCCAATGCGAGATAGCACCCAAAGCTTGCCACGCGAGATACACATTTGGCGGGATAGCTTCAATAGCGAGATGTCCGCATAACTATTTGGAGCTCGTGTAAAGCTTGATGCCATACTTGATAATCTGGGAATTACCGTTGTAAATGACTTTTACTACAGTAAAACTGTCCACTCAGAGGTAATCCGCACGAACATCAAGTGACGGCGCCAAATATTCCATACCGAGTAGGTGTGAAACCATTCCCATTTAATGCTGAGCAGGACAGACTGACGTAAGTTGAAAGTCATAACAGTACGATAACTATTCCTTCATTCCTTGAACTCCGGGATTGACCCCACGAAGTTCATCTATAAAAGGAAGGATTGGAAGACTCAAGGGGGTAATTTTTTTCGACTCCCTTCTAGTTCCACATTCATACTAAAGAAGGGTTCCTTACTAACTTGGCCGTCGGAGGTCAACCGGGAGATATTCTCAGCCCATTTTTCTATCTTGCAGGACATCTCATATTCACCTCAACCTACCCAGATCCACTCTCCTTTATTTTGCCTGATCAGATTGGTTCCGTTACCGGAAAGGAATAATTCAGTTTGTCAGATAATTCCCAAGTAACATATTACAAATTCCCCTTACAAAGATAGTATGGCACCACCCAACGACAAGATAGATAGGTTCGATAAAGGCAAAGAGGTGGAGCAGGAAAAATCAAGATATTCTGCCCCGGCAGTTCAAGATGACTCTCGAATCCCCAGGGTAGAGCCAGCTACTCCGACCACTATTCAAAAAAGAGAAAATACTCAAAGAGTCTCAGCCAAGCAGAGATTAGGAAAAGTTGCGATAGGAACGTCAAGGGCAAAGGATCTCCGAAGGACCCTCAACTTCAACCGGGGGCTCACGGAAGAGGGTCTTCCCTCTGGCGGACCTTCCAGGATATAGAGATTGGAAGAAGAATTGCAGATGGCACACGAAAAGAATCAAATGATGATGGAGTGGGCCAGATTGAGCCAAAAGATGGCAAAGATTGGACACACTCTACCCCCACCTGTGCCAACGCCGACATTATCGGTACATCCGTCAAAAGAGACTCTATCTAGAAATGAGACGCAACATGAGAGTCCCGATAGCTGAGACTATGAAAAAAATAAAAAACATAATCAGGAGCCGAAAGTAGATGATGCTTAATGGAGCCGGAGGCAGCCAAGGGCACCTCGGAGTCAAACTGGGGAATCCAGAAATCCCAACCGAAATGATGATCGTAAGAGAGAGCAAGGAAAGTCATACCACTCACGGAAATCAAGAATTGGAACCCCAGAAAGAAGGAAATCAAGGAGTAGATCCCGGTCTCCCAAAAAGGGGCCGATCACCAAATCCCCTTTCCCTAAATGGATTAGGGATGCTCCCCCAAACACTGACTTCAAGCTGCCCGCTTTACCGTTATATACATGAAAAGGCAGGGCACAAGACCATTTATGTCGGTACGAACATGCCATGGGAGTTATAACCAATGATGAGGCGGTAAAGTGCAAAGCTTTTGCCAGTACGTTGGGAGATAAAGCCACCACTTGGTTTACCAACTTGAAACCAGAATCAATTAAAAGTTTGGCTTCCCTGGAGAAAGGATTCCTCGCAAGGTTTGGAATTGCAGGAACATTGGCAAAAAATCAAGGCGACCTCTTCAATGTCCGGCAACACCAAGGGGAGAGCTTGGAAGCATATATTGAGAAATTCAAGAGAGTATATGATTACATTGATGGAGTCAGCATGGAAGTAGCTCAACACTCGTTCATACATGGGACTTCATCAGCTTATTTGAAGACGGAATTTCACAGCAGATCACCTAAAACCGTGGCGGAAATGTTTGAGGTGGCTAGGAAATTCGCGGTCTCTCAACAAGGTGGATCTCGCCAGGTCGCGGAAAGGAAGATAAACTCGCCCAAACGAGAACATCGAGAAGGAAAAAACAGGACCAGGAAAACGGAGACATTCACTCCCTTAAACCGTCCTAGGGCCGATTTAATATCCGTTTTAAAGGAAAAGTTTGGAGTAGAAAACCCCAAACCTCTCAATCCTGAAAATCAGGATAAGAGAGACCAGGGAAGATACTGCGCATTTCACAGAGATTATGGCCATTCCACTGAACAATGTTTGCAGCTAAAGAGGGCGATTGAGAGACTCCTGAAAAGAGGACACCTCCAAGAATACAAGACTGGAGCTCCCCGAGAAGAAGGATGTCGTCCGGAGCGAATCATTAATATGATCACAGAATCCGCCCCATCCAATACCTAGCTTCAAAAACAAATCTATTCTTTGAGTCGAATCTTCCTGACCACAGAAGATCTTAAAGAAGTGGGGATTGCCTTCAAGAGGGGCGAACTCGCCTCCCCAAATGCTCAAAATCATCCGCTCAGTATTGAAGGGATCGATCAGTGGAGAGTTAAAAGAATTCTAATTGACACAGGAGCTAGTCGAGACATACTCTACTATTCCTGCTTCAAAGAAATGGGACTTTCTGACTCCCACCTGACCCCGTACAACGGCACCTTAGAAGGATTCACTAACCACAAGGTTCTGGTTAGAAGGATAACTGCAAGAGTAGAAAAGAAACAATAACCTTCCTGGTACTTGATTTACAATCCCCCTACAATGCCATCCTTGGAGTACCAGCGCAAGTCGAGTTCGAAATGGTTCTCTCTATCCCTCATCAAAAGATTAAAATCCCATCCGCCAAGAAAATCATCACGGTGGAAGAACCCGAAAGACGTACTAAGATATCAAATGGCGGTCAAAAAGAGAAAAAGGGAAGATTCCCCCAATAGCGCTAGGATGATTGGCTGTCTTGAGGAAACTCGCAAAAATTTGCCGGTCGAGGATGACGAGTGGAAGAAGTGCAAATCCACCCCCAATATCCTGAACAGAAGGTGAAGATAGGGAAGGTGCTTACCCCGCAAGACCGAGAAGCACTGATTGGGCTCCTCAAAGAATACTCTGATACCTTAGCGTGGGAAGTAGGCCAAATGCCGGGAATAGATGAAAAAATCGTGGTTCACAACCTTAACATCGACCCCGCACTCAAGCCCGTGAAACAGAAACCACAGTAGTTTGGACCAGAAAAAGAAGCCGCCATGAAAGAAGAAGTAGCGAAGCTCCTCCAAGCGGGATTCATCCGAGAAGTCAAATACCCCACTTGGCTGGCCAATGTAGTAATGGTCAAAAAAGCAACAGGAAAATGGAGGATGTGCTTGGACTTTACCGACTTAAACAAAGCTTGTCCCAAGGATTGTTACCCATTGCCAAGGATAGATGCACTGGTAGACTCTATTACCGGGTATGGGATGCTTAGTTTCTTGGACGCATTTTCAGGATACCATCAGATAAAACTCGAATCAAAAGATCAAGTCCATACTTCTTTTGGAGCTGGAGGAGGCATCTATTGCTATAATGTCATGCCATTCGGACTGAAAAATGCTGGAGCAACATATCAGAGAATGGTGAATTTGATCGTTAAACCTCAGATTGGGAAGAACATGGAGGCGTATATTGATGACATGGTTATCAAGACTCGGGATAGAAACAATCATTTGGAAGACTCGTGCGAAACGTTTAATAATCTAAACAAGTATAGCATGAAGCTGAATCCCGCCAAGTGCACCTTTGGGGTGATATCGGGAAAGTTCCTAGGTTTTATGGTGACCCAGAGGGGAATCGAGGCTAATCCGGAGAAAATCTCTGCAATCATTAATATGAGAGAGCCGCGATGCATAAAAGAGGTCCAAAAATTGACTGGGTGTGTGGCGGCCTTAGGAAGGTTCATGTCTAGATCCACCGAGAAATGTCTACTGTTCTTTTAAGCGCTTAGGGGAGCCAGCAAGGACTTCGCCTGGACTCAAGAATGCTCCGCGGCATTTAGAGATCTAAAAGATTATCTATGCCGGCTTCCACTCCTAACTAATCCTTAGGTAGGTGAAAATTGTACTTATACTTAGCGGTTTCCGACTTAGCAGTTGCCGCTGTGTTATTTAGGGAGGAAGGCAATAAATGCCTGCCCATTTATTATGTGAGCAAAGCTCTATGTGAAACTGAGATTCGGTATCCCAATATAGAGAAATTAGCTTACGCCTTGGTCATCGCCTCCAGAAAGCTCAGAGCATATTTTGATTCTCATACAATAAACGTTTACAGTAACGTACCGCTAAAACAAATCTTTCATAAACCAGATACCTCAGGTAGGATGTTAAAATGGTCCATAGACCTTAGCGCTTATGACATAATTTTCATCCCAAGAAAGGCTATCAAGGGACAGGAGCTAGCCAACTTCATCGTCGAGACCACGCCTGCTCAAAAAGAATTCATGTGCCTTGAGCCGGAGGCGGACTGTAAAACAGCGAGATCAGAAAATTCATGGATCATCTCCGTGGATGGAGCTGTCAACCAAGATGGCAGAGGAATAGGGATTTTCCTGCAATCGCCAGACGGTAAGATTAAGCTAGAAAAAGGCATTAAGCTTCTTTTTTAAGGGAGCAACAACGTTGTAGAATACGAGGCCCTATTGACGGGCCTACAATAAGCGAGGAAGCTGGGAATTAGAAAGATAAAGGCAAAAAGTGATTCTCAAGTTGTGGTAAATCAAGTAAATGAAGAGTTCCAAGCCAATGACCAAACCTTGAAGGATTATAATAACAAGGTCAATCTGGAAGTAAGCCAGTTCGAACATTTCGAACTCCTTAAAATCCCCAGGGAAGGTAACCAAAGGGCAGATTATATTTCCAAATTGGCGACAACATCGTCATGCGGAGTAATAGAGGGGATTGAAATCGAAAGACAAATGACCCCAAATTGCCCGCTCCTGAGAAAATCCGTATTCAAAATTGAAGCAATGGAGAAAAACGTTTGTGATCAGGCGAGGAGGCGGCACCCAAGGAGGCCAGCCGTCTTGGACATCAAATTCTCTAATTTCAGCTAGCTCGTCTTCAGTAAATGGCACGAAGCCATGTCCTGCCCTTTTTTCAACTTCCAGAGCTTAGCCATCATGAAGGGAAAAGAGTTCTTCCAACGGGACCTTATCACGGAGCATCCGAGTAGCAAAATTTACTCCTCGCTGATAATATTGGAATGCATCGTGAACAACATCTTCTTGGAAGTTAATCGAAGCCTTGTAATCTGATATAGCTCGCTCGGCCTCCTCCTTTTGATATTCAATGGACTCGTACCTAACCCGCAGCTCTTCAAGTTCTCGATTGTGAGACCGCAGAGATTCCATCTCGAAGAGGCTGCAGGAAAGGTCTTTGACCATCTTGTCTTTGTCGTTCACTTCATCCTGGAGACGCTCCAACTTGGCCCACAGGATTTTATTTTCATCCTCAACCTCTTGAACCCTCTTTTCTGTAGTCTCCAGGATGACATGCGAGGTTGCGACCTGGTCCTCAAGCTCAGCCTTATCCTTGCTTGCCTCCTCGAGATCTCTCTTCAACTCTCTGCACCTCCGGTTAAGGTCGGCCCTGGCCTCTTCCGCTGATGATAACCTCTCAACCTCTTTGTCACATTTTTTCCCCACTTCATCAATGTGAAGCAGAAGGGAACTGACCTAAAAAAGAACGAGGAATCAGACCAATTACGAGAGTTAAAGAAAGAGCAAAGTATAAAGAAAGACCGATACCTGGGAGAGATGAGCTCCAATCTGGCTGATCGCCCTCGAGCGAGTAAATTCCTCGCATTTTCGGCGAGTTTCCTTGTTGCTCGCCCTCAAGAGCATATTCCGGCCCAAGTGCTTCGCCATCCGGGCATCAACAAAATCCAACTTCTGGGGAATTGAAACACGATTTAAGGCATGCTTCAAATCAATGATTGTCCCAGGCCCCTCGTAGAACTCGAAGTTGTCAAAGTCCCACGGCGGCATCACGTCCCCTTGGAGAGGGCGACCATAGGAGGAAGGAGTGTAATCTTGCCCGGATTGCCTAGACCTTCCCAGATTGGGAGAAACCCCAGCCAAATACAAAATGGCGGGGGCCTCAGTGGGTTGCTCGGCAACATGAGCACGATCTTGAGCAGGGTCAACAGCTTCCTCTCCCTGAGTTCGCGGCGGGCTGGAAGCTTGCGTTGGGATCCCCTCGTCCCGAATACCCGCAGTCTTCTTTAAGGGGGGTGGTGCAGCGACTTCTTGGCCCTTCCTTTTTCTCTTGGCATTGTCTTTTCACCCAGTTGCGGCTTCCTCCCCTTGTAAGCTTGGTTCATCTTGGGGCACGGGAGTGGGATGTACCAGAATATGAGGCTCCTCCCGATTTGCCTCGTCTTCCACATGACGAAGTTGAATTTGGTTGTCGGAATGATCCAGTTGAGCCTGAGCCCGCACCCTTCTCGCTTGGATCTCCTCAAGCATCCTCTTCGCAGACACCATTTCTGCAAACAAACAGCAAGGGTCAGGAATGAAAAACAAGTGCGAACAGGAAACTAAAATCGTCCCATTACCCTCAAGGCGAGGAGTGCATCTCAAGCGGGAGCGACATGGGCACAACAACCTAAAAAAGCCTTCCCGGTGTACCATCCACTCCCAAGTCCTCATCAACGGGGATTCCAGAGTCAGCTTGGGAATGACACCCTCGGCACTGCCAATCCCGCAAACTGCGAGATCCCTATCTTTGAACTCCAAAGCTTGGAAATGATATAGTTGGGTCCCTGAACCTTCGGCATTGCCAAACAACGCCCAATTGACTCGCCGGATAAACTTCCTCTCTACCTCATTAAGCCTCTTGAGGTCATCCTTCCTCTCCCGAAGACCAACAGTAGCGGGATGGAGGATTGAGCTAAAGGGCCACCCCCCTTTCTTTTCTAGAAAAAAAAAAAACTCATTCCAGTCATGGATTTTGGACTTAAAAGGGTCTAGCAGCTTAGGAGCACCGATGCGAGATCTTACGTAAAAAGTTGGGCCACCGGTAATGGTGAAGAATATCTGGAAAGTATTTAGATTGGGTTCAAAACCCATAGACCTATAGATAACTATGAAAGAGGTCAGGGCCCAGACCGCGTTAGGGTGGAGTTGCAAGAGCGTGGCTTGGCAAGCATCCATAAACTCGGCAATAAAGGGGTCCACTGGAAAACGCAAGCCACTTTCCAACTGATGCATGAATACCAGTGCATAATCGTCTCGAGATTGCAGGGTGGCCTCAAGGCAATAGTGAGCCTTATAGGTTTCAGTGTCAATGCTATATTTGCTGATCAATTCATCCATATTTTCCTCGGAAAGCTTATTTTTGACTGTATAAACTTTCCTCTGAGAATGACCCTGGACTTCGCTGGACTGAGCCATCTCGCGAGATTCTGCAAAAGATTGCACAATGTTATCCCTCATCCTTTCCGGCAAATAGTATTTCAGTAAACCCTCATCTCGCAACTCGATTCGGGGGGTATTGGGCTCAAGAATTAAGTCCCGGGGAACCAACAATTCATATAAAGGGCAGTCTCTCAAAACTAACTCATATTCGCCGCCCCTACAGGATTTTCATAAGAGACCCAAAGGTGTTTTCTCATATAGCTTCAAGTCCAGGATCCTAATTGCAAGCTCTCGGGTACTAGCCATCCAGAACCAAAGAAATAATGAAAACAAAATACGAAAGAGGGGGACGAGAAAATCAAAACCGTACCTTCTAGACAAAGATAGGATGAAAAGCAGCTAAGCGGTGCGATCCCTTCGAGTGCAGATCTGGGGAAGAAGGTTGTAAAGAGCTGTCGTTCTTGATGGAAATTCAAAACGTAGCTCTCTTTCAGAAGCTTGAACACGAAGGCCACAGACAACAGAAATTTCGAAGGTAAAAGAAGGTAAATATCCTCCTGTGCAGCCCTTTTTATATTAGGATTCAAGGAAATTTGAATGCAACTTTTCAAGCTACCAACTGGTGAAGGACGGCCCAACTTTCGAAAAAAGCTCATCAAATGACCCCTCGATCCTCTCAACATTTAATGCGTCTGGAGAACTTCCCGGTCTTGATTGGACACAACTGTTCACGAATGAGCGGGAAATATTTAGGGCAGGTAAGCTCACAAGGGTCATAAAACTTGGCCATGATTTATGTCGCCCCCCTCCTGTTGACGTCGGCAGGCGACAGGGGGCTACTAAAAGGAATAAAGCCAATGCGAGATAGCACCCAAAGCTCGCCAGGCGAGATACACATTTGGCAGGATAGTTTCAATAGCGAGATGTCTGCATAACTATTCGGAGCTCGCTTAAAGCTCGATACCATACTTGATAATTTGGGAATTACCGTTGTAAATCCCTTTTACTACAGTAAAACTGTCCACTCAGAGGTAATTCGCACGAACATCAAGTGATGGCGCCAAATACTCCATACCGGGTAGGTGTGAAACCATGCCCATTTAATGCTGAGCAGGACAGACTGACGTAAGTTGAAAGTCATAACAGTACGATAGCTATTCCTTCATTCCTTGAACTCCGGGATTGACCCCACGAAGTTCATCTATAAAAGGAAGGATTGGAAGACTCAAGGGGGTAATTTTTTTCGACTCCTTTCTAGTTCCACATTCATACTAAAGAAGGGTTCCTTACTAACTTGGCCGTCGGAGGTCGACCGGGAGATATTCTCCGCCCATTTTTCTATCTTGCGGGACATCTCATATTCACCTCAACCTACCCAGATCCACTCTCCTTTATTTTGCCTTATCAGGTATATTAGAGTTGAAGTAAATCGATCAACATAATCGAATTGATACAACTGCACAATTTTAAGGAAAAAATTCCAGAGAATAAATCAAGAAGAAATCAGGGAGCAGATAATATGGAATAATCTCATTAATCTCTCCTAATTCATATCTTTTCTCTCTAACAAGTCCCCTGGAAACAACTTCAACAAAATTTGTAATATACCCAAGGACATTCTTGCGACCACCAGAACTTATCGAACTTTTTTTTCTGTTAACAAATACCGCCTTTGATGATTGGGATTTGATTGACCCCTACCTATTTATTGAAAAAATAAAATCATGACACTATTTGAGGGGAACATAATGAATCTTACCTTAATAATAGTGGAGACAGATCCACTATTTACAATGCAATGTATTCTAAACTATATGAATTACAAAATGCACAAAGATGGAAATCCTACTCTATCCATTCTGTATATTCCTTTCCCAAAGTGAGGTAGAGAGTATAAATTTTCAAACAAATGCAATCCATTAGTATCCAAAGCATAACTAGCAAGATAATTTTCCAATTGGGTACCTTCCCGATATATATGCATCGATCTAAAATTTTACTTGTTCAAAAGCTCCTTAATATGCTCTATAAGAAATTGATAAAGTCAGATTCTAGAATGCCCCTTGATCAACCATTACCTTCAAATCACTTTCTATTGCAACATTTGTAAGGTTTTTCTCAAGATAAAGCCTCAAACGTCTTTCCAAAGCTTCTAATTCAGCCTGCATATTAGAAACTACCCCTAGAATTTCTCCAAACACTACAATAAAAGAACCATTTTGCTGCCTAAGAACTCCACCAATCGACCCATCTCCCGGATTGCATCTTGACATGCCATGTATGTTGAGGACTATACTATCTTGCAGTTCTGGGGGCCACCACTTCACCAGAATATATTTCATCATACCAACATCACTCTGCTGCAAGATAAACCCAAACAAATGAAGAGTGTGACTATGAATCAGTTTATGTGCTTGGATAATCTCCAAAATTTGATTTCTCACCGCCTAGTAAATCTGAGAGGAACTTATGCTTTTTCCTTCATATTTGAATTTGCTTTTGGCTTTCCAATCCCTTGCATGTTAGAATTGGGATTAAGACACCTGTCTCGAACTTTAAGAAATTCATGTGTGTGAATTTGATCCTCTCTTGAATGATCAATTGAGCAAAATGAGTTATTTAAAAACTTTAGCCCATGACGACGGTGAATTTGTGACTAAAAAATTGACTAAAGACATCCTTTCCAATTGTTTTCTATAGCGTCAAAGGATCCGCGTGCTGTCAGTCATTTTAAAATTCTCCAACAGAAAACAATTAGAAAAGATGTCTTTGACCTATTCTTTACTCACAAATTCAACATCGTCAAGGGCCAAAGTTCTTAAATAACGCATCTTACTTAATTGGTCATTCAAGAGTGGATAAACTCCAGCACAAAATAAAAGAATTAGTGTATGGGAGACAATGACCACTTGCAAAAGAGAATTAAAATTTAGATAAAGTCATGCAAGGCCCTTTTGAGTTTTTCATGGAGGGTGTCGATAATCTTTCGAGGTTTTTGACTTCGGCCGTCAGTAAAAGAATGGAATTTTGTTTGGTTTTAACTGTAGGTGTAGGTAAGATAAAAGGGAAGTTTTGTGATGTCGATAATTAAAAGGGAAATATTGAGAGAATTCAAGGTTTTGATGGTTGGCGTAAGTAAGAAAAAGGGGAATTTTTAGAGGTTTTAAGGCTGTGACAATTTGCAGTTGAATTTTGAGTGGTTTCCATGATTTGACGGTAGGCGTCTGTAAAAAAGAGAGAAATTTTGAGAGATTTCAAGGTTTTGACAGTTAATGTTTGTATGAAAGAGGAGAATTTTGAGAGATTTTAAGGTTTTGATAGTCGATGTCTGAATCAAAGTCTATGAGAAAAAGAAGAATTTTGAGAGGTTTTGAGATTTTGATTGTCGGCACATGTCAGATTTTTTTTTAGTGGTTTTAGGGTTTATATTTGGGGGAATTCCAAGATTTTCATCCACCTAACCGCGAGTTATGCTGACATGTAGTGCTTGTTGTTGGTGCTTTTGTCTATATTTGGTGTCATTGGCTAGACTTAGATATAGTTACCCATTTGGGGGCAAGTGAATATAAATGTCTAGATAATTAATATGTAGGATTAGCAAAAACTTTTACTGATTAATATGTAGGGTTAGCAAAAAACTTTTACTAATTTCCCTAACAAAAGATTGACCAATATTAATATGCTATATGTAACTATTCAATGCCACAAAACTGAATATGTTGACCAATTATATTGCATTATATATAGTATTGTTTCACTCCCTAAATATAAGTCGTTTGTTGTCATTTCATCAAAATTAGGGGAAAAATTTTTTCCCATGATATCCCTATTAGAAAAAAATGTTTTACGAAGAAAATGAGAGAGTGAGTATCGTAAAATTGAGAAAAATGAGCAATATATATATATATTAAACTACCAATAATGACATATAATAAAGGTGAAAAAAATATGCAGTCAAATTAATAATTTAGAATTAGAGATGAACAGAGTATTGGTTGTAGATGTATTGATGTGGACAACAAACGCTAATTATGGCTGTCATGTTTGCAATTAATTGTAATCCTTTAATTTACAGTTCATTATTTTCTGTTTGGAATAGACTTAAAAAGACTATTTTGCCTTTAAATAATAAACAAATATCTTTCCAAAGAGAAAAGTGGCTCGATTCCATTCTAAATTTATGAATATTATGAGTGAATCGTAAATAGTTTATATATCTAAATCGCTATTTTGCCTATTTTTTTCAAATTATTTATCATTCTTAATTTTTAAAACAACTTATTGAGTATAACATATGCAAGGTTTCAGATATTCTTTTGAGTAGATTCTGATATTAGTTTATTTTCACGCATCATTATACTCAGATACTAGTATATCTTTGTATCTTTGCAATGTTGTGTTACTTTGTAATATCTATTCAGATTGTAGGAACCTCACTACAACATAATATGTTTTTAATGACAATTAAATTCTATTTTAATGGCAATAACTATGGACGTTAAAACTTTTACCGGCAATTAAACTATGACTACTGTATATGGGGTCGGAAAAAATATACAATGGCAATAATATTTTATGGCAGTATAATATGCTGGTAAATATCAAATTAATAGCCACTAAAACCTTAAATTTTTAATGGCCAATCCTAGTGGCCATTTCTATGGCC